>OMNZ01032481.1:0-10032 GCA_900303255.1 Lesueurigobius sanzi
AAGATACTATTAATGTCCATATTTACATTATTTACAAATACATTACATCATTTATGTTCAGTGTTTTCACATTTTCAAAACACCAACATCAACTTATATCTAGATTTCTTTTCAAGTATAACTCGTCTTGAACGCCAGGATCGTTCTTGACTCTTTTAAGTCTTTATGTTAAGTGCGTTCCATAAATTAATTCCTTTCACTGAGACGGTTCCTTCCATTACTTTGGTTCTAAACTTGGGTTTTTTAAAGATGTCTGTTCCTTTCAGATTGTAGCAACTTGCTCTTTTTTCAAAATATTCTTGGATGTTTACTGGCAGTATTCTACTATTGGCCTTATACAGCACCAGAAGAACTATATCATACAATTTTAACGTTTTTTATAGTTTTCAGAGCCCTTTTTTGTAAGATGAATAGTGGCTGTGATTTCTCGGGTTTTGTTGCAGAATCTGTTGAGATCATGGAGAAGCCTCTCCATGTTTCAGATAACAGTATTGGTATCTTTAAAAGCGTACATTTTGTTTTTTGAAATCTATTTCCATACTGTGTGACCCGCATGGCTACTTCCGAATATTTCCAACTGTATTTTCCAACAAAAAGCTTAAATTGCTTATTTTGAGTTGTCTTCATCATAAGACCTCAGAAGAATTCTCCCTTATAAGTCCCAATATGTGCCTTTCACTAGGAAGGACCTCGCCACAACAACATTGCAGTTAAGAATGTTTATTGACGAGGAACATTGGTGGCTGGATGGAGACGTGGGTGGGGGGGTGGGACCGTCTCATAGTGCACCCAGCTCTTTAGGACCCCCCTCTTGGGCAGAAGGAGCTGGAATACAAGACCAGTTAGAGGGAGGGAGGGAGGGGTCGAGAGTTTTGAGACGAACAGTGTGGAAGGTGCTTGGCTGGTTTAAATCAGGCGCAGAGGGTAATTGGAGGCGTAGACGAGCAGGGAGTGGTTGGAGAAGAGCAAGTGTCAATTAACTCCATTTCTGGCGCTCCGGTAGTCTCTGAGTGCGCGATCTTGCCCAGGGAAAATGCTCCAGGTCCCGCGAAGATCTGCGCCAATATCCCGGCCCCATGACATGTCTATGGAGTCTCCTGCGATGTTTCAACCTTTTTCACAGATCCATATGAAAGTGGCGCCAAGTATCCTGAGTTAAATGTCCGTACTTCAGCCTCTTTTCCGCCTTTTGAGCGTCACCGCCAACTGCTTGACTGGCAGTCGCTTCAGCCAATGACAAAATGGTGACGGAAATGAGATGCTCAATTGTGCTCAAACAAGCAGAGAGAGAGAGAGAGAGAGAGAGAGAGAGAGAGAGAGAGAGAGAGAGAGAGAGAGAGAGAGAGAGAGAGAGAGAGAGAGAGAGAGAGAGAGAGAGAGAAAGAGAGAGAGAGAGAGAGAGAGAGAGAGAGAGAGAGAGAGAGAGAGAGAGAGAGGGGCGAAATGCCTATACTTTCAAATTGCCACTTCTCCAAATATGATCATATTTCCATGTGTTACACATCGTTGGAAAGCTTAGAAACTACACTTTCAGAGCCTGTGAATAACTCAAAATGGCCCAGGGACGACTTCTGTCCACTTCAATTTTACCACTTCAATATTTAGCTCACATTCAATGGCGTTTGTTATTTTATATGTTTTAGGCTTTAAACATTACATCTTTTAAATACAGATAATTATCGTTTTGAGAGACAGTTTTATTCATGGTTTTGTGCTCTTTTGGATGAGTCTTTGTGAGAAATCTCATTGCAAAGTTTTAGTTTTGAAAATTTTGACAACCAGCGAGCTTCTTGAACTGTTTTCTTTGTTTTATTGAGTTGAATTCAACCTATATCACCTTGATGCTATTCTTTAAATGCTGATTCCGCTACTGACTTTCAATTGTTGTCACGGCAAAGGCAAATCTATGATCTGCAGAAGCCCAGAGTCTGACAAAAACTGCAGCAAAGTAAAGTGATCAAAAAGGAGCGAAAGTGGCTTACCCTTTAATCTTAATCTATGTTCTTTCAGGTTTTAGCACAGATTCCTCAAAGCCCCTTCATGTCTATTGTAGCATGTTACACATTGGTAACTCGACGCGGGTTTGTGCCAGTGATAATCTGCCCTGAACTGGCCCTGTTGTGTCAGATGGAGGCTGCGTCCCTGCGTTTCCTCTTTAGATCAGAGGGTTTAATAAAGTGCAATGGAATTACAAGGTGCTCGGTGTGATCTGTGGAGGTTGGGGACTCGGAGGGGATTAGCTGTGCCATTCGACGCGCGAGAACTTGGGTTTCCGCCATTATGAAAAGGACCGGTTGCGTCACTCTGTTTGCTCAGCGCCGCGGAGCTGAGTCATGGTTAGTTCAGCTTAGGCACTTTTGATCTGATCTGTCGTTTGCTGAAGACGATGCTGGTACCTGTACGTGTCAGAGGTCCTCAAACTGTGGTGCTTTAGTCTAATCTCTAAACAGACTTTGCCAAATCTTCACAGGAAGGTTTTCAATGATGACCAATTTAACATTTTTCCATAGATTTATATGGGAAACTTTAATTTCAAGGGCCATTTTCTCAAAAACAATTCTTACACTCTTGAATCAGCATCTCAGCTTTATAGTAGCACCCATGACAGGGGTGCCCAAAGTGCGGCCCTGGGGCCAAATGTGGCCCACAAGCTTCTTGTTGAATTGGCACAGATTTTTTTCTGCAAGTTTAACAATTCTATACAATAAAAACCTCAGACAGTAACATTTTATCGTGAGACAGAGCTTGCATTAAGGTTCCAGACTGAGTACAGGTGTGGAGAAAGTTTAAAACCTCTTAATGAAACCCAGTTGAATGTTTCACTGCACTGGCCACCAATTTGTGGCCCTCTATGCCGTATACAATTCAATATGTGGCCCTCGATGAAAAAGTTTGGACACCCCTGACCTACGACCATCAAAATGTACTGTCTTGTACTTAAGTTTTTATTTTTTTCTCTCAATATCTTGTTCTGAACGTGATTCATTCAAGTTTGAACGCCTCAAAACATTTTTTTTCTTCCCACTAGTGACTGCCCTGGTCTTACCATCCCCTCATACTCATTTCATACAGAGGGTCTGGATATTCCCAACTGAGCTCTACGTTTTCAGGTGGGAGGGGTCAACTCCTTTTAAAGTTCGAAACGATTTGGATCTGATTTTACCCAATGGCTAGCCTGGTCTTAGCCATCCGTATTATCATTTCCTGCATATGCCTGACGTCACCGACAACACCCGCCTCCCCCGCTCGCTGAAGGGTCCGAAGAAATTCAACCGATGTATCGCAGCCACTGAGATCAGACCCAGACTGTAACATGTAGAATGATAACTAGTAACTCATTTATTCAAAATTCCCTTTGAAAACATATTTGTGTCTAATATTTCAACAAAAGAAACAACAATTTGAAACCTGGCTCTATCCATCAATCAGCTTTTTTGAGAATTGTAAATTTTACACATAAAATGCCTAATTTTGATATGAAAGGATTATTTGACAGAACATTTGCAATACATTTGTTTCTCATATTTATGTCAGTAAAACACAGCAAACGTGTCAAATACATATCTTCAACTTTAGTCATGATTTGATCTCGATCTTTGCCTGGAGCTACTTATAAAAATATTTTATGAGTTGGGTCGGATTTTTCAGTATATTCACAATATATAAATATTCAAAGATATTGAAATATTCTTTTGGCATTCACTTCGCTTCCACCATGTGCAAGTTGCCAGTGTCGCCCTCTTAAGCTCCAGCAGAAGTCTCTCCAAAGCAAATATTGGTTTTGATTCATGTTCAGATAAATGAGGCCACTCCACTCTGTTTTCTAACTACATTAATTATGCCTCACAACCTGTGCTTTGATCCACGCTTTTCACTTCAGGCCAATTTTTCTTCTCAAAATGTTTACAGTGATCAGGGCCATCTTTTAGACTATACTTTATGTTTTCACTGCAAAGACTGGATATAAGACTTCAAAATGACTTGCAAAAGACATTATATATGATGCAAAAATTGACTTTCTAGAGTTTTAAAGGGTCATTTATGCTCGTTCGAAACGCATTTGGATTCACATGGATATTTCTGTCCGTCTCCTGCGTGGTCTGTCCGCCACGTCTGGTCTTTGTCCATCACTTGCTCTTTTTAATCAAAGTGTGTGGAGACATAGTAATGGAGCAGTACATGAGCTAACCACTGGGGACACTACTGCACTCAGCTCAACAAGAGACGCAACTGAACTTTTAAGAAGTGATTTTAACAATTTACAAACAAACTATTACCTATTTACCTCGTTTTCTTGAATGTTCTAGAGCAGGGGTCGGGGACCTTTTTAGCTAAAAGAGCCAACATGTTACATAATTTATTTCCATGAGAGCCATTTTGTTTACTCTGAATACAACTAAATGTGTGAGTTATCCAATACATATTAGGGGTGTAACCATTTAGTTATGGAATAATAAATATTTATTATGAGGCAGTATTTATGGTCTGTTTTTTTTAAGGATAAAATTGGTAATGTTTTCCAATTTTCCAAAGCTGCTTAATGATAAAATAAGCCCCTGTGGCGACAATACTAATCAAAATACAAAACCATGTGGCCCAATGTGAACAGCCTCTTGTTAAGTTTCACTTTGACTGCCACAGAGCAGCTTTTGGTATGTGGACTGTTCCTGGACAACTTTATGTTTTTACATGTGAAGATTTATCTGAGAGCCACATTCAGTCATCAAAAGAGCCGCATCTGGCTCCCGAGCCATAGGTTCCCTACCCCTGTTCTAGAGTAACTAGAGTAGAAAACATTGCTGTTAGAGAATTTGTCCTTAAATACCAATCCTCTATTGGAGTAAGACTGTCTAACTGGAGCCTTAAGGTGTCCACACACTAGAGGATTTTTAATCTTTTGAGACTAAAGATCTGCGCACAGACCACACACACTTAAGGACAGACATGAGGACACACACACACACACATGAGGAGTCCCACCACAGATCATGCCATGAGAGGAAGTTTTTATTGAGCCACGCCTCCTCAGTCTAAAAATCTGTCTAAAAATCCTCTAGTCTGTGTCCAGCTTTACTGGCAACTAAGTAGTTGTCTGAGAACTGAGAGAATTTGTCCTTAACTTGAGTTTGTCCTTAACTTACATACCGATTCTCTCATGACATCATGTTGTCTCTCCCTTTGCATAGCATCGTCCGACTGGAGTCTTATTATCATTCTTGGTATGCACGGCTCAATGTATGTAAACCTTTTCTTGTGGAAGCATAGTCAGACTTGGATATTCAATGTTCATACGTCTGTTCAATTGTCTCCAGGCCTGTGTTGATGGTAATCCAGATTTGGGCTACAGCCTTTTCTTACTCTTCTCCTTGGACCAGCTGATATTTCTACAACAATTGCGGGTGGCCTTGTCCTTTTTTTTGGCAAAGTTTCTGTACTCACGGTGTTAGGTTTCGATAACACATTCTACATAACATGCGGATGAAAGCGTAAATTCCAGTAACTACACACACAGATCTATTTACAGACTTCATGGGAGCATAAATGAGCCTTACACCATTTTATAGCGTGCCTCATCAAAAACATGCCTGCTTTTTCACTTCATTCATGTAATTCATGTTATCCTTTACTGTTTTGAACATGCCAACTTGTAAACTAGCTTAGAAAAAGATGTTTGATTTTACTTTTGCTTTTGTAGCAGCCTTCATGCTGCATTTTGTTTTGTTAAGATGCCTTGTGTAGCTTGCATGCTCAAATAAACTTGATTGTTCATTCATTCATTCATGCAGTTTGTGAAGTCCGTAATGTATCCATCACGCCGCCATGAAGCTGCTAACCACGCTGTACGAGGAAACCGAAACTCTTTTTACTACGTCATTCCCCCTGCTGCCTGAGGAGGGAGCTCTAGGCAAACTCCTCAATAGCACTGGCACCTTTGTTTCTTAGCCAATTATTAGGTACAATTTCAAATTATGAAAAGT
This sequence comes from Lesueurigobius sanzi, assembly GCA_900303255.1. Classification (NCBI taxonomy): domain Eukaryota; kingdom Metazoa; phylum Chordata; class Actinopteri; order Gobiiformes; family Gobiidae; genus Lesueurigobius; species Lesueurigobius sanzi. The sequence goes on from OMNZ01032481.1 coordinate 5,979, forward strand.
ATCACTGGTGAGACCCCCAAAATATGTTTTGGGTCAAGAACTAGCAGGAAAGTTTTTGTTAGCATCGTTGTGACATATCAACACTTCTCTTGTGACCAACATCTCCACGTGAGCAGCTCCTACAACCATAACATGTTTCAACCTAGTACTTAATAGTTTTTAAGGTTTCTTTCAGAACCATCTTTCAAAATCTAATCCTGAACCATATTCAATTTCAAACCCCCAAAAACAATGGGAAATTTGAACTTTTAGAGATTTTTTTTCATGAATAACTATGTTTGTGTAGGTTCTCAATCGTACAGGTGTTAACCACAGTGTACAAGATGAAGAGCTACTTTGTCGACGTCCATTAATAACTAGTTTATTCAAAACCTAAAGAAGGTATTCAAAAATCCCTCTGACAACATATTTCTATCTAACATTTCAACAAAATAAAACAATAAATGAAACCTAGCTCTATCCATTATTCAGATTTTGTTTCTTTGAGTGCCTAATTTGACCATTTCTTTGGATAATTTCCCCCCACAAAGTCATTCAAACTCCCAAACTAGTCAAACTCCCAATAAAGGTGGCCATCTTCATATTTTGTTGATAACAGTAAATCATTTTTACAGCGTTACAGCTTAACTAGTTGTTAATTCCCAATATCCAGAGCAACAGATGCAGCTGCCTTGGCTCGAGGCTTAATGCAGGCGGCAGTCGTCAGGGGAGCACTCATTGGCCAGTAAATTATTAGCTCCCTGGTTGCAGTTAAATGTGGAGAAATGACTCATTTAGTGTCTGATTACCCCCTAATACAGCCATTCAAACAATAGCCGCCTCCCATTCCCCCGACAGCGCCCTGCTTCCTCCGAGATAAGGACACCAACTGCTTTGTCGCCGACACAATGGAGTTTTATTAAAAGATGCGCAAAAATCTCTTGTCTCTGGTGTGTCCGCATTATCGCAAGAGGAGCACAGACTCATTCCGCTTCCGAAGCTTAATTTTAACGATAATGCCGCTTGTGTTTAGTGTCTGCGGATATGGCAGAGACAAGCAAGCTATTTTCAGTGCGCACGCAGGATTATAAAGGTTAATCGTCAATTTAAAACTAATCTTGGTTAAATACCAGTCGCAGCGTGGTGTGCACTAGAGGCAAATATAATTGAGCAACTCCAAAATGTAAGACCTCAGTACAAGAAATTAATATCTTCTGTACATAAGTTGTATTTTCCTAAATTAGAATATTAATCCTCTGTTTTGTTTTGGGTTTAATATAAGACTCATGAATTCCTTTATTGAGACAGCAAAGTACCTCATGCATAACTTTCTTACCCAGATTGCATATGTATTTATAATAGATTAAAAGTTAATACAGTTGTGGTCCCTGTATGAAGTTTCACACAATGTTTGATTGTTTTTGGCCATTTTTCATAGAATATGAATGATAACACAAAAACCTTTTTTCCCACTCATGGTTAGGTTGTGTGAAGTCATTTATTGTCAACGAACTGAGTTTACTCTTTTCAAATCATAAACACAACAGAAACTACCCAGATGTCCCTAATCAAAAGTGTACTTATTGTGCATCTTCAAACAAACACAACTTTATCAGTGTCCTGTATTTCAGCTGAAGTTATGTGTGGGTTTTTCTTTGCACCTGAACAATTTTCCTGGCAGTTGTTGCAGATCATGTAAACGTTAGATCACAGTCATTTGGATAGTTTTCATTATGATTTGAAAAGAGTAAACACAGCTCTGGCATTCACAGCGACGGCTCCCATGATCCTTCAATGGTGGCCCTTCCTTAGTGATGATGTGTTGTTCCAATCGTAGTTCGGGGAGTAGCACAGATGTCACAGCTGTTGCGGGCACCTGGGAACAATGACACTCCCAGAGGGAGTGGGACAAGAAACCACATGTGAATAGCAATGAACAGACATCAGCTGAGCTAAAGAGTCGGCTGGTTTGGATAATCGCAAAAAGGAGAAGATTGAGTTGAATTTTCCAGAATGAAACCTGTAGGTTTTCAAGCATATGCAAACATTATGTAGACCTAGTTCATGCAGGCTCCAGACCCACCATGAGGCCATTGGGCCATTGTCCCATTGGGGATAGGCAGGATTTGTTGTGATTAACATGACGCTCATATATAGACCTAGGCCCCGTCCATGCCGGCTAAATAGATTCACACAACCACTAACCATGAGTGAAAAAACGTTTTTGTGTTCTCATTCATATTCTCTGAAAAATTACAAACTTCTGCCAGGGAATGTAAACTTGAGCACAACTGTACACCTAAACTTGCCAGAACTCCCCCCCGCTGTGGGTTTGAAAGCAGCAATGACGTGCACTTAGAGCTGGATGCATCACACTTTCTCACTAATGTGTTATTGTTGGGGGTCGCTAAATATAGTTGTGCCTTCAACTCAAAACAGCAGCTAATCTCAGCCTTAACAAAGCATTTCTGAATCACAGTGCACTTTACCTTTTGTAGTTATGACTAATATGTACTGATTGCAGTACTAGTATTGAATGGGGATAGGAAACTTTCAGTTATTTCAGTAGCTGTGTTTGGTTTACAATAGTTTGGTTTGCAATTTATATAACTTATTATGAATTTGTCTAACTTTGCTCAGAGCAGTACTTTCCTCAGCCACTTTACAACATTTCAGAATGAATGTATTAATGTATTATTTGTCATAGTTTTCTCCTGGTAACAGTAGTGCCTTAACAATTTCTGGCATTCATTTTGTATTGAAAAAAGAAACAATCAGGAAACATTTTGTGAAAAAAAAAGCTTTTGTTTTTACGATCCAAGATTATGTAGTAAGTAACAAAACCAAATCACCAACTTAAACAAAACAATGGTCTAAAAAGTCTCAACTACTGGCTAAACAGTACATGACTAATAGACTTGTCTAGGAGACATTTTATTAACAGTTGGCAGTTCTCATATAACACCAGTGTGGAGCAAAGTTTATTTGCTCACGGTGTGTCTTTAACTTAACAGCTAATCATCTTCTTATGGGACTTGTCCTGCATTTGCTCGTGTAAATCAAACTGGGTCATGTCTCTAAGCAAGTTATACTGTACTGCAGGGGCTTTCAACTGGTTCTGCCCCAGGGACCACCATTCAGACTAAGCAGTAGTCTGCGGCCCATAGTGGTTGTGTGTGTGCAATATAGGCCTATTTTTTTTGTATAAAAGAGGGCTGTATACTTTCTTTTACAATGCTTTGTGTTCTCAAATGTTTAAAATAACATAAGTAGAGTTATTAAAAGACATATATCAACTTGATATTCATGAATATTCAATATGCAGCAGCCCTAGTTTATTTTTAGTAGTTAAACTGGATAGCAAGTCACGGACCACCAGCAGTACTGCCACGGACCACCAGGGGGCCACGGACCACCTGTTGAAAACCCCTGCCGTACTGTATGTTGCATAAGATATTGCTCTCTTCTACACACCATGTAGCAGTCAGTGGTGCTGCCTTTTGTTTAGCAGTGGAGGTTCTAAATGTAGCTTCATGGGCATGCTTTAGTCCCTGCCACATTTGGACATTCAAATTCACATCCTATTTTATGGTAAAATCAACTTCCACAACTGGAAACACAGTTCAGTTTACGTGTACTTTACATTTTCTCCCCTTCAGTGGGTGGGTTTCCTCCTGGTGCTCCGGTTTTCCACATCAACCCAAAGCGTGCACAATAGGCTAATGATGACAAAATCTTTTGCTCAGAATTTGTAGAGCAAGATTTGTGTGCTCCTGTGTGCTGGACTCTGCTCACCCACAGTATCCTTAAATGGGCATCATTGTCCAAAATGATATTGTTTAGAGCTTTCTAACTTGTTGTTCCCTTTTGTGTTTTGAGTCACACATGTTTGTGCGATCTTTGATTCTTCCCCATGTGACAAGTCTTAGTGCCACACCGGCAGGTAAACCCCAAGCTCCTACATCAGTGTTTACCTACCAGGGGTACGGGGACCCCTGGGGGTATGCAAGAGCTTAGCAGGGGGTACTTGGAATCAATTCAGATAAAAAATAAATTGTATTTTTGAATATTATTA
>OMNZ01032497.1:0-24094 GCA_900303255.1 Lesueurigobius sanzi
GACCTGTAACACTTCAATTGTTATTTTTTGTACAAACATTGGACAAAGTAATTCATTATTTTAATGTGTAAAGACATGAACTAACACTAGCATTTAAAAAAGGGGGTAAAAAAAACAAGCTCTGAGGATCCACATGTGCATCCTTCAAAAATCAGCCAAACGAAGGAGTCCAGCAGCAGCGGAGGGAGGGAGGATTAGGGTGAACTGGAACAGCACTTGGCAGCACAAAGATGACGTGGATTCATTTGAAGTGGTTCAGACACCAAGGATCCTTGCACTTGAGAAACGGCCCGTGTGACTGCACTGCTGTATGTGACTACTGCTGTGCTTGGGATCAGTTATTTAATGTATTTTCTTTACAGATCCATGGAGCATTGGGGATCTTTTACATGAAGATGACTTAATAGATAAAGTGCCAATGGATAAACTACAGTTGTTAGGTAAGAACCACCGTACTCTTGTAAAGTTATACACTTAACCCATGCATGTTATTGTCAAACAGGAAGTAGTGTCTAAAATATATATCATGATTATTTCCCTCAATAGGCCAGTCCAAAGAGTTGCAGGACCTCTTGTGTAACCCCCATCTGAGACAGCTGTTGCGCTCCATAGACGATGCTGAGAGCAAAGGGGATGCGATGAGGACAGCGATGCAAGAGCCTCTGTTTGTTGAATTTTCTGATCGCTGCTTAAAAATTGTAGACAACCAAGAATATGACTTTAATGATGAGTAAATAATGAACTTTCTGTTATCTATAGTGTAATTTGTGCACTTTACAACTGCCACACCAGTATTTACTGGGGGAAAAAATGTTTTATACTGTACAACTGAAATAGAAGTAGACAAAGATCACATGAATTGTGTTTATTTAATAAATTGTGTTAAAGACAATACTCGCAATAAACATTATTCTTGGTCTTTGGTACCACAGTTTAAAAAATACTTATTGTCCAGATTTACAGTTATATACCACAGAGGTTAGTAAATGCCCTCTGACAGATCAAAGAAATTAGTGTTTTGTTTAGCGATTCCTGAGGATTACAGAGACAGTAAGACATGACACATTTAAACTTGTTTTTGTGATCTAAACAAATGCATAAAACACAAAACACTGGTGTACACTAGAACAACTGAATCTTGAGTCTCCTGGCAAAAGCCAAATATAAATATATGTTTGTGAACTCACAAATCTTGCAGAAAACCTACTACCAACAAAGTGAGGTTCAGAGGCTTTTATGCCAAACTACTGGCTGCTTCTTCTGAATATTCTGCATGTGCAACAAATGCTTTACATGTGCAATATTTAAAATAAGCTCTTGTTCACACCACACAGAGTAATATGCAATTTAAAAAAAGATATTTAAATACAAAAAATGATGATGGTAATGTACTTGCAGTTCTATGGATACAATGCACTCTATGATTTCTGTGTTGCCATGTGTATAACATCACGGGTTCAACTCTTTACATGTACAAACAGCAAAAAAGTAACTTTGGCTTGCACAAAATAAACATTTGGTTCAATGTAGGGCTGCAACTACAGATTATTTTGGTAATCGGTTAATCTCAGGATTATTTTTTACTATAAATTGATAAATTATCTAAGCTTACCGTATCGGGACATCTTGATAGAGTTTACTTATAGGCAGTGCCTGTAGGATGCTCTTAGTACAAGTTTCACAATTACATGCCATGAAACGGATTAGAGTCCTTCCTCTAGAGTCCTTTTATATGTATTTCCAAACTGGTTTAGCCATCAGATCTGTCAATCTTCAAAGCGGGATTCTGTTCAGATTAGATAATGGTCTGGAGACTTCGCTCATGTCTGGGGACAAAGAGAGGAAAATATTTACCACAAACTTATATACCCCACACCTCAAGAGAAAAAAAAAAAAAGTTTTTTTCCATCTAAATTACCAAATTTTGATGCAAATGTTGCTCTGTCTGAGTCGATGTATACAATTAATTGATTCCTAAAATAGTTGACAACTGTTTCCATAATAGATTATTTGTTGATTAATTGATAGTAGTTTCAGCCATAGTTTAATGTTGATTGTTTTGCACAGTGCTGGGCTAAACTTGTGTTTAAATGACTTACTGGGTCTTCTCTAGCAGGATTTCATTCAGTCCTGTCATGTCATTGTGCAGGTCTGGGTGTCTGTCTGCATAAAGAAGTGGAGATCGCTGACAATGCAGCTTTACAGATCCCTTAACAAAATTAAAACAAATGTCAAAATATATTTTACGTGACAATAGGACACATTTTATTTGAAGTGTCACCTTTGGTTGAGCTCTTATAGAAGCCAGTTCCTCTGTGCACTGGTTGGTCTCCACCTTGTACTCCCCTCTCCTTGACGGCAGATTGAGTGAAGCCATGAGAGACACCACTTTCTGAAAGCCAGTGACTGTCATAGACACAGTGATAGAGGGGGCAGAGGCCAGAGCCAGGCCCATGGGCCAGCTGCGCACTGAGACAGGCTCTGGGATACTCGAGAGATGAACTGAACCTCTTTCTCTAATAACAGGGTTCAATTCTGGCAACTCCTCAGTCACCATGTCCTCAGCATCATCCAGCTCTGACTCAGCCAGTGATTTTAGTACATCCTATTACAAGAAAAAGTATAGGTATAGTAAATTAAAAAAGAATACACAAATGAATATAATGACATGTTCAAATGCTCACCTTCCACCTCTTCCATGTCCTCTGGATGACAGCAGCTGCTCTATTCCACTGGTCCACTTGCTTTCTCACAAGCCAAGACCTCACAACTACACAGACACACAACAGATCAATACTTATCTGATTCTCAAACAGAAGCATAGAAATAATGCTTGTCTGCCACGAATGGCATAACCCTTAATGGACAGAACTGTGTCACCTCTGACAGAAGCAGATTAAGGGCAAAGGGACACTCCTAGCTGCAGCCTCTTGGCCAGACAGAGGGGTCAGTGCATTAAGGGGGTTTACCTGCTTGGATCAGAGTGGCAGACTGTCGTCTGGTGATACGTTTGCGCTGCTGATATCGGAGCCAATAGCACTGAACAGTAAAGGCACACTGAGACAGGATCTTCTTCCGCCGATCCTCGAGCAAATCCAACTGTAGGGCAGACAGGAAGGTCAGTGTATTTAAAGGGAACACCCAAATGAATATAGATCTTAAATACACTGATGTGGCTGACCATTGACTGGGTGAGGAATACTTTTGTCTTTCCACAGTGCACTGGAGAATTCTTATTTTCACCTGTGGTTTGGTGCAATAAATCATCCTGCTCCAAAACCACTGAGAGGACCTTCGCCACGTCTGTCCTTACATTACTGTTCCCATTTGTCCAATCTGTAACATAAAGGGGGAAATGCATAATGGCAGTACAGTATGCAGCTTGAATAAAATGAATGGACAAAGAAGCAATAAAGGGTTACTTAAGCAATCGAGAGTAGACACGCAACATGCAACGTATGTAATTACACAGACTTCAACAAGTTTTACAGACCACACAAAAGGTGAACATGACACAGATTACACACAGCCATAAACAGCATGCAAAGCCAACCTGAAAAGCCTTACATTTACCTTCCACATTTTGTTATAGATTTTTATACACCAAAGAGAAGTCCTGAGTGAAAAGGGAATAGAGCGTGAACTCAAGTAAGAGAAGGGAAACTGGTCGTAGAAAAGTAGGAGGAATAACACTTTGTAATGGACGAGCAGATTTGACTTACCAACAAAATTTGCAGATTTCAACTTTGGATACTTCAAAATCAGTCCATACCGCTGAATAAAACTTTCAAAAGGAATTCTGTAGAAAGAGTTAAAACATCATCAATATCAAACAGCTCGATCAAATTAGCAGCATTATTTACCTCACTGGAAAGCCCGCTGCGCTAATGTGAATAGTCTCCACGATGCCACACGCTTCCAACTGCATTATCACCTGAGAAATAGAAATGATGTTTACACTGTGATGCATGCAAGCCTTCCCTGTTGTGTGGCAAAACATGAACATAAAAACATGACCTACTTCTTCCTTCTTGAATGTCAATGGCTTGCAGTCCTGATTCGGTTTAATGCAACGAGTGTAGTGAGGGGTAGTGCTGTGGAGGATTCTCATCAGGCTCTCGAGGGAGTTCTGCAATTAGATAACGACGTGAGGTTTTGCAGTCCGCTCGAAGGACAGAGAAGGAGGAGCAGGTTTTACCTTGAACTTGGAGACTACGGTCACTTTGCTCAGTCCTTTGGTTGTTTGAGCTCCTTCTTCAGCTTCGGCAAAAATCTGGTGGAGCAAACTGTTGTTGGATTCCTGGAGCATGTTGATCAGCTCCGGCGGCACAGGGTCCTGCCATGTGAAGTCCAACATTCGCCAAAGATTAATCAATTGAGATTACGTCTTATATAAAGAGTGGCTATGGTAGTGTGTATACCTTATTTTTCTCCGCCATGCCTTGTATCTGGTAGTTGACCTTGCCAGCGTAGTGGGCGACAGTGAAGTGCGGCTCCCGGCTGAACTTGTCCCAGCTGATGTTTCCGTTGTCAGAGAGCTCCTTCTCCAAGCGAACCCGAAACATTTGGGCATCTGAGGCGCGGTTAAGGCGGCTCTCCTAATGTGGAAAGACGGTGCACCAAGCCTTTTCAGACAACAGCGTTACACAGTAAGAAGAGCATGTGGTATTTCTACTCCTTACTTCGTTTAGCAGAGAAAACACACTCAAAGGGCTGCCTTCTATGAGATCGAGACAGCTCTGGTTGTCCTGGTATTTAACAAAAGACCACTCCAGTCCTTCTGATACATATTCTTCCTGGAAAACACACAAAAAAACCATTAAAAACACCTCTTTTTATTCGCTTCTATTACTTCAAATCATCACTACCTGTTGAGCTTTGAGGTAATGGCCGACAAAGTGCTGTTGTAATTTCTCATTGGCGTAGTTGATGCAGAGCTGTTCAAGATTATTCAATTGGAAACATTCAAAGCCATAGACATCAAGAACTCCTGAAGACAAAAAAGCCAGAAAGTCAGTAATTACAAAAAATAAACTTGATATTAATGCATATTTGACCTTTAGTGACCCAGCGGCTGTATGGGTGGTTAGATGGTGATAGAAGTAAAAACACCATGCTAACCACCCATACAGCCACTGGGTCACTAAAAGATCAAATATGCACCAATATTTCTTTTTCCTTCACAAAACAAACCTATGAAATTGGACCAGGTAGCGGAGTCTGTGCACATGCTGTTATTGATGAATGTAACCAGCCACTCAAATAACCTGCGTGGAGAACATTCACGTTACAATGAACACTTTTGAAACGGTTATAGCTTTTAGATTGGGTTGGGGTGCTAAACATTTGGTCCTTACTCGGCATAGATGACCTTAGCCAGGCAGTCTCTCCTCACATTGCACTCGGTCAGGGAGCACGGCTTCAGGACGCTCTGCTTCCCCGCTTTTAGCGTTCTCACTGTCAAACAGGCCTCAAGCTCCTCGGCAGCAATGCCGAAAAGCTCAGCGGCGTTTTGTAGACTGTCTGGTAAAAGTAGATTCAATATTGGTTTGATTTATACAGATTGAACAAGAATAAATCTGCAAAACGAGTTAAGTTACCTTTAGATGTGTTTTCGAGGTCACATGGTTGGGAGTCGTCTGAAGGAGCGGAAAAACCTACATTTCCCAGTTGCAAGATCCCTGCTAATATCTGAAAGATAATATGTTGATTTTGAAATGATTATTATAGATTTAAAATATCTAATTCTTTATACACAATACCAAAATTCAACATATTAACTGATGCGCTGTCACATTTTTATAATATATTTAGATTACCCTAAATATTTCCCTTTGTCGTTCTGTGTCAATGCCTAGATGCCCCATGGCCTCCAAAGTCTCCTCAAAGCAATCCTCTGTGGGAAAAAAACAGTTTAATTTGATGCTGAAAACATGTACTCTCTTTCTTTTTTACAAATAGGAATTAATACCAACCCTCTAATGTTTTTTCTGCATTTGGAAGCCAGATAAATGTTTGTTTATTTGGCATTTTCCACTCTCTGCTTTGATCAGTGGTTGCTCCTTTCATCATCTGTAAAAAGTAACACACTGTAGAATGTTGACCACTAAATTGCACATCATTTTATTTTTTATGCAAGTTTGTCCACAGACCTGGTAAAAAATGTGAAAGTTTCTTTCTCCAGCAGGTTGGAACGCTACTCTGGTCTTCTCCAGCAGATACGTGTGCACAGACGCTCCCACTAGCAGGTGACTCCTTACATAACAATATCATGTTAATGAGCTTAGGCAGATTATGAATGAGCTTTTGTTGTGTGAGTGTGTGAGTAGAAGAGTCCGGCAGAACGTGAGGATGACTCAAGTAGAGTGTAAGATCTAAGTACCTGTCAAGCTGGAGCTGGATGTACTTTCCAAAACGACTGCTGTTGTTGTTCCGTAGTGTACAAGCGTTTCCTACACGACAAAACAGTCATGGGTCATGCTTTTCAAATTTAATGTAACGCTTGTAGATCTTTTCCTTTTTTACCAAATGCTTCCATAATTGGGTTAGAGTCCAACACTCTTCTCTCAATCCTTTCAACTGTGTTCTGGTTCTTTACAACAGAGGAAGATGCAGCTACGGTGGAATAATATTTCATGAGGCACCGAGAGGTCCATGTCTGCACAGAGCAAAACAAATACATACCAGCAACTTCATTCACTGTAAGAGTAAGTCAAGTCATTTTCTGACCTCGATAAGCAACGGTGAAGGTTTATAAAGCTTAGCCTACATAGAAGTCACATCCCATCCTCAATTCTTTTAATACTGTATACACTTTACATGCCAGATTACCTTTCCTGCGCCACTCTCACCACTGACCACCAGCGACTGGTTCACCGGCTCCAGCTGACCCTTCACATTCCTGTAGGCTTCTTCTGCCACAATAAAAATATGTGGTTTGGATTCCTGTTAATGGCAGAAACTCACATTACGCTGTGTGAAACACATGGTGATCTTCTAAAGACTGACGGCCCTTACCTGAGGCTGAGGAGAGCAGTGATACTCTTTCATCACATCGAGAGAGTAGAGGTATGGTATGGGCTGGAAAGGGTTCAAAGCCACCAATGTGCAGCCTGCATGGGTGTAAAACACCTTTGCACTGTACCTGGCCTGTAGGCATTTCAGCACTTGCAAAGAAAAATACATATAGATCTTTATTTGTTGTAGGTGTACATGCTGAGCGGACTCTATAAAAGATAGTTATTTTATTATACCTTTTTTCCCATAGTTTATTATTCATCATTATTACAAGTTTATGTTTCATTCCTAGTGACAATGACAATAAATTCTATTCTGATTATATTCAAAAATCTGATCTTCACTTATTCACTATCATTGAGCCAAAGCCTTTGTTATGGGCAAATAATACACAGTATCAAGATGACATCAAACACAAAACCTGATATACTGGCAGTGTAAACAACGGTCTATAAAACATTTCCAATCCTTGATTTAGACCACTTACCTGTTGTAGGTGTCACTGGGTTTACTTTGGTAAGATCATCAAAGGTATGAAGCTGGTCCTCGTCTGTGAGGAAGGATCGAACATCTCCATCCAGAGAGTCATTCAGAGACAGAGAGGAGACACCAATTTTCATGGAAGCTTCTCGTACCTGGAAAGAACAATACCACAATATAAAATAACTAGGCAATTAAGCCATGTATCATTTTGATGTGGTGCAAATTATAGTTGTGAAAAGAAATATTTGTATCAGACTAACAAAAAATGTGTTTAAATGTCATAATATTAGTTCTTATTATCAGCCATATATATATACATTGACTTGCTAATAACAAACTGGTACATGACATTGTAATTACAGGTTTGCCTACAGTTACACAAGCTTAAGTTTAGTTCAACAAATAAAGAATGATCAATTGGTCAAACATATATTCAGCAAATTGTTGTTGTCATCACACAAAAACTAAAAGCAGGTTTAGGCATGAATGATCGGGATTCGGGTCAGACTTTGAGCGGCATTCCCGTTTTCTTACCGTTCCCATTCCATTTCCACGCTCGTCTGCTCTAGAGTTCATTTAGTTTACTGCGAGTCTTCAGTTCTACAGACAGACCAGCTTTAAATTGATTTTAAGCTCGTTTCGTTGTTGTTTTTCCCCACCCTCAGCGTACAGCCATGACGTTCATTTTCCCTTCTCTACATTCCTCAAGGACAACTTCAGAGCAGCAGTCTGCCGCCTGTCCACGAGTCTGCTCCTCAATCCTGTTATTCCCGCCCTCTTTTTGACACTCCACTGACTTCGCGGTGTACTTTATACCAACAACAATATAAAAGACATAAATCAATTTATATAAGTCTATATTTTAAATCTATCAAGCTTTATCGCAAAATCAATATAATATCACTTTTACATGCGGCGATTAGACTAATTTGTATTTCACTCATATTGAAGTTTTTTTTTTTTTCTTTTATTTAATTCAAGCAAATACAAACAAAATAGGTACATTACAAATGTCACTTTTCAGAAGGTTGCACATCAACAAATACATAAAATAAAACATAACACAGGACAAGGGGCTACTTTTATAAAATAAGTAAAACAAAAGTAGAGCAAGGTAAGTTTTACACACAGATTTTTCCTATGAATGAAGCTAGTCTTGAAGCGTTTTTAGTGTTAATTAGCAATAGGGATTTATTATAAATTTTCAATTCGTTTCTCCAATTAGTAACATTTGGTTTTGTTTTGAAGAATCGACATTTATGTATGTAGTGTTTGCCTAATAAAATAAAGTTATTAATACCAAAATCAAAGTGATTGTTACGGAAAAATCCAAATTTGATATCATTTATGGTAAAACTGTAAATGTGTATTCCTTTAGAGCAGGCCCAATGTTGAACATCAATCCAAAATCTTTGTACATATTCACATAAATTCACTTATATTGAAGTGTCACCAGTAAAAAACGAGGCACACTGAATGCACCACAATGCGGAAGTGATCCACGCGTATTTTGAAAGCGCTTCGGATTTCGTACCTGCTAAAAGCTGCTGTACAGGTATTTTATCAGATCAACGCACGTTTTTTCTTAGACTTTTGGTAAGCTTTTGAAACATCTGATTCAACCTGTGGTCATTTTGTGATTTAGGTTCGTCTTGGCTTCTGTAGTTATAGCCTAATGTTGTTTTAAACCGTTGATCATCTCTCAATGGACCAAAGAGACTGGCAAATTTAAAGAATGGTAAGCAATGCAATCGATTAAAAATGTTCAATTTATGTTTTATTTAAAATGTCATATTTTGTATGCCCTGATAAATAAACGGATTCCCCCTTCATACTGAACTTTACAGGTCATGTCTCAGAGGGAACTCAAGGAAGCATTTGTCAGTAATCTCAATGGGACCAGCCTGGTGGAGGTGGCTCTTGGCACTTCTCTCTCTCCACTGTGCCTACTCAACAGAGGACTGCTTCTGATCCTGTGCCACAAGTGTTTAGCTGCTGTCCCACTGTCGGCACACTCAAGTTTACGCCTTCTTTTTGACTACACTGCTCTTATTATCCCCCTTGTCTTATCATGCACCATCCTGAGTGACTTCCTTTTCCAAGTTGTCACAGGTGTATCCCTTGTTTCTTTATGTGTGCTTGTCTACATCTCTCGCACCAGCACACACTCCTTCGGCCAGCAAGCAAAGACTTTTCTCGAAAGCCAGCTTCAGTTCGAACAGGTTCCATTTGTCACAAACTTTCGAGTGTTCGTAAATTTGAAGACTGCAATCAGCATTCTTGCAGTGGATTTTGCAGTTTTCCCTAGGAGATTTGCCAAAACAGAGACCTATGGCACAGGTGTCATGGACTTTGGAGTTGGGGGCTTTGTCTTTGCAAATGCTCTCGTCTCTCCCGAAGCACGGGGAAAAGCTATTCCAGGATCCAAGTTGAAATACATCTCGAAGCAGCTGGTATCAGTCTGGCCTCTGGTTGTAATGGGTTTGGGAAGGCTAATTAGTGTCAAAATTACGGGCTACCATGAGCATGTGACAGAATATGGTGTTCACTGGAATTTCTTCTTCACACTAGCCCTTGTGAGAGTGGCAGTATCAATACTTCTGTCTGTTTTGCCAGTCAATCAGTCATTGTTTTTTGCCCTGCTGATCGCTGTAATGTATCAGTTCATTCTGCACACAACTGGACTAAAAGCATTCATTCTCCACAATAATGACAGAGAATTTGACTTCCTCCATGCCAACAAAGAAGGGATTTTCTCATTAGTGGGATATGTGGCCATCTACTTGGCTGGTGTTCATGTGGGACTATATGTTATGCAGCGGCGACAGACTGTAAAAGAGTGGCTACAAGCAGTTTTTTGTCTTGCAGTGTCAAGTTTTGGCATTCATGCTGTTGTATGTTCATGTCAGATATTCTTGGAGCCAGTTTCCCGGCGCATGGCTAATTTACCTTTCTGTCTTTGGACAGTTGGCCAGTCCCTATTCTTTTTGTCTTCTATTGGTTTGGCTGATTTGCTCCTAGTATTTTCTAAAAGGACCTCGGGTATGCACTGTGTGCCGTCTTCATGGAATCTGTGTAGTAAACGTGCAGACTCCCCATCTGAGAAAAACAATGATTTGAATAGACTGTGTCTTGTTCAAGCTGTCAATAGAAATCAGCTGATATTTTTTCTCCTTGCAAATGTCATGACAGGAGTAACCAACTCTGTAGTAGACACCCTTGCATGTAGTAGTGACTTCTCTGTTTTTGTTTTGCTATCATACATGTTCATAAATTGTGTTGTAATATATTTTTTACATCTATATGGTATAACAATAAAATTCTGGTGAAAGTAATTTTCTTGTAATAAACACATTTGAAACGTATTAAGTTTATTTTCTGCCACAAATAAAGTTTGCACAGTTTTATAATTAAATTATGTCTAATTGAATAAATTTGGTGACCGTGGCTCAAATGGTAGAGCAGATTGTCTTCAGAAGGTGTGTGGTTTGAATCCCAGTTGTGCATGTGCAAGACACTTGCACAACTGTCTTCCTTGCACATCACATGCAAGACATTTCAGTCACTCTGCCTAGATATGTAGTGCCTGAAAACAAGTCAATGGAGAAATTGGAAGCCCCACCACCGAGTGTGGAGTGAATGAATAGAGGTTATGCACATTTTAAATCTAAACAGAATTAGGACCTTGAACATTGCAAATTGAATGGATAATCAACTAATATTGGTTGGGATTGGATTAATGTTGTCTCCGTGTTGAAAAAATCGTTGCTGTTATGACATCACGCACAAGCAATGAATGTAGGCTAATGTAAAGTGCCTTTGAGTGTTCAGAAAAGCTCTATAAAAACAATGTATTATCATTATCAGTAGTAGTATAATTATCATGAATAATAATAATTAAAACGGAAAAAGTGTATTAGTTTACTTTTTAAATTCAATCAGCCATCTTGTTCTGCTCATTAAAGATTTTTTTGTTTTTGTTTGAAAAAACAAGGTTATAATTTTGACAGTGGTGCAGTAGCGTTAAATGTATTTTTGACGTGATTGTGCGCCTGAAAATTTCCTACTTGATCTGGCAACCCGGAGCGGGGGTAAAGGTCAAAATAGTGGTCTTCCGCCGCAACAGCAGAAGCCCACGATCGCAGTTTGTTTTTATTTGTTATATTGGAGGTAAGCGTGAAATTGTAACGATTGATTGCTTGGCTAAGCCAATTAATTATATATTAAATATGAAGGAGGTCTCCGAAAATGTCTCTGCCTCTAAGTAGTTTACCAACGAGCGTGAGTAACTTTATTTTAGCTTGCTAACTGAAGCTAAGTAGGACAACAATGCTAATCTAGCTAGACCCTTCTTTGGGTTGCTCTGTAGACCGGGTGTTAACGCTAGCTAGTTTTAAACTCGGGCTCTATTAAAAGGTTTGATCTTCCACGGCAGAAGACGCATGTCTAAAAGGTACATGTATGTACTGACTATATAGCTACGCCACGACGACAAACGGCTGTGCATGATTTAACTAGCATAAAGTTGCTGCTTAAGCTACTCTTTCAAGTAAGTCGCATTAGCGTGTGCTACCGTTAATGCTAACTAATGCTAACTAGCTGTCGACAATTCAGCGTTAAATATAAACTAACGCTATTTGTTTCGACACATCATTGTTGTATGTAGTTGCACATACAGCGTCTTACACGTGTTTCAAGGGTATGTGTATGGTGTTCCCTGTTGTTTCTGAAAGCAAATGAGGAAATGTGCTGATGATGTTTTAATCTCTTCTGTCCAATGTTGGCTTTTTTTTTTTTTTTGCTGATTCCTTATTTAATGTCAAGTTTTTTATACCTTGTAGGCCAACGGACAAGCTATTGGTGATAAGCAGAACACAGAAAATATGGCCCGTCTGGTTGCAATTTGTCGGGATGGAGAAGAGGACTACCCATTTGGTGCCAGACAGATTCCCTTATACATTGATGACAACTTAACAGTAAGTTGTTTTTTCTTTTGCCAGTATCATGTAGCTACTAGCGTTATATTTCCGGTGTGCTCACGTTAATGATCACTGAATAATTTTAGACAGTTTTGTGGGTTTAAACATCTGTACTTACTTAATGTACAATTTTTTTTTTTTCTCAGATGATTATGGAATTTTCGGACAGTGTTGCTGATGTTGATCGCAATGATATAAAGTCCCCGTCTTTCAAACAATTTTCCAAGGTTTGAGAGATGAATGCCTCATTTATATCATTGAAAAGTATTTTATTTGTGAGTTATATTGATTATTCTGTGCTTACCTTTCAGTATTACTCCAAGTTGACACACCAGGACTTAAATGGTGCTCTGATGGTGACTTCCAGAGAAGTGTACAGTGCTCTGTCACAGTTAGTCCCTTGTGTGGGCTGCAGGAGGAGTGTGGAACGCCTCTTTTCTCACATAGTTGAATCAGGAAACCCAGCTTTGGAGCCCCTCAGTATGAAATCCACAGGCATGCTTTCAGTAATGCAATCTTGTGTGTCAGATGTGAAAAAGCTCTACACTCTGTTCTACGTTCATGGGTAAGTATCTTGTATGACGGGTCGGCAAACTTTTTGTCATCATTAGATACAACAATAGATAAGACATTGATTTAACATTAATTACAACAAATATTTGATTTTTATTCAAGTTTAACAAAATAAATCTAGAAGGTAAAATGTAACATCTTGACCAATTGAAACGATGTGTAAAACAGTCAGATAAGGAAAATGTCAGTTGATTTATCTTTGTAGTCTAGAGACCAACCAAACCATTTTTTTAAATAAATAGGTCAAAATTAAACGACTTGATTGATGCCATTCCAATAAGCAAAAAGAACAAACGATGTCAACTACACTCCCTAGATACACACAAACCCAAGCCTTTGGGGTAAGTAAACCACAAATCATGCAGCACAGTCATATTCACGTGTAGCCCATAATAATGGATTGTCTGTGCATGATTTACAGGGCAAGCTGGATGGATATTTTGGAGCTCATGTCTCAAGAGTGTAAAAATGAAGTAGTTGTCATTGATGGTGCCAGTCTCCTTGAGACACTTGAGGCATACTTGCAAAAACACAGGTAATTGTATCTTTATTACTTAAATTATTATACGCTGTCAATTATGAATAATCAAAAATGTATGTTTGTCTGCAGATTTTGCACTGACTGTAAAAGTAAGGTGCTAAGAGCATACAACATTCTTGTGGGGGAATTGGACAGTAGTAAAGAGAAGGGCTACTGTGCTGCTCTCTATGAAGGCTTGTGCTACTGCCCAGATGAAGGCCATATACACGTGTTCTGTCAAACAGAATTCATTTCTCACCTTCTTGACAGAGCTGAGCCTGAGTTTTCAGGAGGCTATGAGTATGTAGATTTTAATTTCAATTTTGAATATATTCAAAATGCAGCAAAATTTAAACTTTTTATTTTTAACAGGCGAAGAGAGAGACATGCCAAGACTATTGACGTTGCACAAGAAGAGGTCCTTACCTGTGTGGGTATTCACCTTTATGAACGGCTGCACAAAATTTGGCAGAAGCTACGAGCAGAAGAACAGACCTGGCAAATTTTATTTCATTTAGGAATCGATGCACTACGTAAAAGCTTTGAGGTTTGACAATTTTTACTCCTAGCATAATCTTTATCACTATGGATGCAAAAATGTATACACTTTCTTTTCTTAAAATCCCAGATGGCAGTGGAGAAATTGGAGGGGATTAGTCGACTAGAGCAGTTTTTTGAGGAATTGTCTGAGGAGGAAAGGGCTAAGGAGCTCAAACTGGAGAAAAAAAGACAAAAGAAGAAAAATCGACGCAAAAATAAGTGTGGCAATGAGGTGGCTGAACAGGAAGCAGAGAATGAGAAGATGATTCCAGATGAGGTAATCCTGAGTAGATTCTGGGCTGTCTAATCTGCCCTTGTATATTTTGCCTTTATTGAAGTATTGTTTATGACTTAATTCAGGGATCTCTTGAATCTGTGGAGAGCTGTTGCAATGGGTGTGCAAACCATTGTGAGGATGACAACAACTGTGGAGACCGAATCGCTGCCAATAGAAACATTTCCTTCAGGTGCTCGCGCAACACTAAACCAGGTAACAAGAAAACAAATTTTCTTGTTTTTAATTGCCCCTACCTCTCCAAAAACACATGTTTTACTTATTTTTCTAGATTTATCGCCACACAGTAATGGGAGTGACTGTGGTTACTCCTCGTGTAGTGAAATTGGTTCTCGAGAAGGGTCAGATGTCGCCTGCTCGGATGGAATTTGCAACCATGATGAAGCAGGTCTGATGAGGACTGATGAGAAACTTATCGAAGACTGGCATGTTTTTTTACACTGTGGTATGTTTATTCCTCAAAGATGGAACAGACTGTTGTATGGACTGTTGGCAACATAAAGAAGAGCAATGTAGTAAAAAGAAAAAAGGGATTTGTGCCAATCTATGCAACAAAGAGGTACTTGACAAACAAAAAACGGCCCCCTCACTTCTGTGTTATCTGTATTAACAATAATGTACTTTTGTTAAAGGGACGGAAGAATCAAGTCTATCTCACAAATGGGAATGCAGCTGGTCACGGAAGAAAATTGTTGCACACATGCCCAACCAAAGAAACCATCCTGTGTGGTAACACCTTTGCCAAAAGGGCCTTACACCGACCACGTGAAAAGAACCATGGACTCAAACCTCAAAGGGGGAAAACGAGTCTTGTAGAACTTCTGGTGAGTGGATAAATGTGTGAGATCACTGTTGGTAGTATACTAGCCAGTTTGGAATTTTGTTTTTTTTATTATAATCTGGTTGTGTCTTGATGCAGGAGGATGCAGATGTTATTTCAGATGAAGAGAATGGCTTAACTCAAGATGAAATTCAGTCTTTCTTCAGAAAAAATCCCACATTCTACAATGACCGTCCTGTATTCCGCCAGAACCTTAAAGATCGATTCTCCGACTACTGCCGTGCTGCTGCAAAGGGCAAACCCGACCGGAAACTGGTTTGTCAGTGCTAGTATCAACTAGTTGCATTAAAGTTGAAATGAAATCAACACTGCAATATGTTTTGTGACAAATGAAAGTATGTGATGTTTAGACTAATGATTTCTCTTTGATGAAAATGTGATTGTTTTATTCTCTTGTTAAACTTGCACTTATCACACACTTGTTTCATCTCAACACTCACTCAGCTGTTCAGATCTAGTTGCTGCTGATTCTGCGTCAGGATGTTTATTAGAAGCATATAGTGCAATTGTTAATCAGCAAACTGGCTTTAGGGAAGGGATACATTTTTGTCTTACTTTGTGACCTTTAAATGTTTGTTACATATAGTGACATATCAATGTAGTGGTGAGTGGGTAGTGTACAGAAATGATTGAATATACAAATTTTACAGACACACATTTGTGATAGGGATACAATGTAATTTAATGAGAAAATGTAAGAAATAAAGAATATTTATTGTTATTTGTGGATTTTTTCAAGGCGAGACATTGCATGTGAATGGGATTTGTGTAGGTTCTCAGTCGTACAGGAGTTGTCCATCATAGGCAAAAAGAAGAAGACTGAAAAATGTTTGCCTACCATGTGAATGGGAGGAGAAACTTAATTTAGAGATATTTTTAAACCTTTGCTGATCACTGACAAAAGAAAAAAACAAGTTTAATTTCATGTAAAGTCACCACACCAGTTACAAAATAATTTAATGAGTTAAATTACCTTTAATTTTTTTGGACAAACAAATATTAGTTACAAAGATTTGTTCAAAGGGGATTTTTGGATGTCTTTAATTTTTAAATAAAGTGCTATTGTAGTGGATATTTGTTTGGAACCAAATGAGAGCAATTCATTTGAGAAATTGCTATTTTAATTCCAGGAAAGTTTACATGTTAAGAGAGCAAACTCCCAAAAACCTGAAAAGGAAAAAAAATTCTCTGCTGAGACTCCGTTTTATCAGTAATGCACAAAACCATTTATAACGACTGCCAGTAGGGGGCAGCAGAGTTCCACAGTTACAGAGGGATTTATTACCCAGGCTGGAACAGAAAAGTGGGAGGTGAAGCGACCCGCTCAGTCGGCTCCTGGACTCCTCACTTTGGATCTACAGGAGCGGATGGGTCGGGGCTGTGGCGCTCTGACCGCCCCTGTTCTGGATGCTGTTGATTCAGGAGCACATCTCCCCTTGTGCATATACCTTTCATAAGAGCAGCTCGTGTCGGTAAAGAAGACCCAGAGCAGAGTGGAGACTGTTATACCGGAGCGGGTGCAGCTACAGCGGGACACCGGGACTGAGATGGATCGCTGGAAGGGCAGAGTGGCCCTAGTCACGGGAGCCTCGGTGGGCATCGGGGCGGCCATAGCTCGGGCTCTGGTCCAGCAGGGCATGAGGGTGGTGGGCTGCGCCAGGAATGTGGACAAAATAGAGGTAAGTTTATCGAGTATCACTGACAGCTGTGGGTGAATCACTGCGACTCAAGAGGCTAGCTCTGTCACTACAGTGGCTAACAGTAGCTCAACTAGCACAACATTAATGTTAGCTTTAGAACTTTATTCATAGTCTGAGTAACATTTGACGGAGCTAGTAGGGAAATCACACAGGCTGCACATGTATTATTCCATGCATATACACATAGTTATGGTTAGTTATAGCATGAATCCAGCATGTAGAAGATTTTCAAGTGATTATTACTTTAATCTTGTTTAAATTTTAAGCTATTGAAGTTGTTCTATTATTAGATTTGTTTTAGTCATGTGTTTTTTTTATTTTTATTTAGTTGTTTATATGTGCTATTGTTTACATCTGCTTTGCTCATTGAGATACTTGACAGACCAGAAAGACACTTTTGAGATAATTGTCTATTGATTGAACTTTTGTTATAGTTCAGGGCTTTCCTTTCACTTGATATCAGCGGCAGCATCTTCCTTTATCCTGTTGTCCATCCATCTGATGGCAATTGCTGTGTCTTTACCACTGAAATAGATTTCTCCTTTTTTGTCAATGGTTGCTTTGTTTGGAGCATTTATTTTAATTACATTTTTTAAGTCTATATTGTTTTTCAAATCAAACCACAATTCATAGATTATGATCAGCCAAAGCTTTTAACTAATTCAGGATTTCTATAAACACATCAAATGCAAAAGGAATTGAAATTTAATGCAGATTGACCCTGAGTTCATTTTTTATGCGTCATCGTGGGGTTCTTGCATATAATATTTGCTGCAGTAAAGAAAGGTCACACCTCCTCTGCATCCAGGCCCTGCCCTTCCAACCTAATCCATAAGATACTGCACCTTCCTTATCTGATGAGCCAATAATTAAGCCAGCCTCCTTTTTACAACTTTTGACTTTTAGTCTGGTAGAAAACTTTACACATTTTCATGCTCTAGCATTTGTCTTGTCGCAGTAAACAAACTACTGCAACGAAGCAAATACTAGAATTGACCTCTTTTGTACATGCCATTGTTGCCTTGTAGAGCACACATTCATCACCCGTTGCTTGTCTTTCCATTATTGAAATATAGCACGCAATCTTTAGTTTCATTTGTGTGCACTAGCTGTGATTGTTCTTCATGGTGTGGCTGTGGTTTAGACCAGTGTTTCCCAACCAGGGGTACAGGGACCCTTGGGGGTACGCGAGTGCTTAGAAGGGGGTACTTGGAATAATTTCAGATACAAAAGAAGATCAAATTGAATTGTATTTTTGATTATTACGTTGAAAGAAAAGCTATTTTAAACATCTAACTGCAAAGAGTTAGAGTTTGAGGATATTTTGTAGCCTTTTTACTGATAAATAGCCATTTTAGTCATTCACTTTCAAACTAATCACCAAAACCATCGAGGAAGGGGGTACTTGGAGCATAAATAAAAGGCCCAAGGGGTACGCAAGACTAAAAAGGTTGGGAACCACTGGTTTAGACAACAACCCCATCTGCTTTGGTTATTACTCACTGAAACATATGTCGTAAACGTGTCTTTCTGTGTCCAAAAATGTTTAAACACACTAATGCTAGTGTTGTGCAATGCCACCCTCCATTCATACTCTGGTCACATGGCTCTGCTGTCAATAGTTAACAGCACTAGCTTGTTGCCTCTGTGTAGAGCGACTGTGTAGAGCCTCAAACAAGGTCAACGCTGCTTTGAAGTCCCACTGTAGTTTTATTATACCTGGATCAGACTCGGCAGAATTAACCTCGCCTTATGCAGTTTATATTTTTATACAAAATAAACACTTGATCTGAAAATGCTATTGTTTTGAATCGTCTATATCAGGGTTAGGCAAGTTTGCTTAGTCACTGGCACTAGTCATTAGATGGAGGGCCGAACCTGGCAGAACGAACTGACCATTTTCTACTAATGCAAGTTTTGTATATTATAGAATAGATTTAAAGAACTTGATTTATTTGTTTGACTCTATAAAGAGTCTTTGTGTTCTCCCAAGAGTATTTCTCAATGATTCAGTACTTTTTGTGAACGTGTTTAGATTGCTGCTGAGTGTAATTATGTTTCCAAAATCATCTTAGGGGGCCAGAGGATGCGTTTCCGATCCATATATACTGTATTCTAGTGTTCAAAATGTACCCATTCATTTATCTACGATATTTTTTTTAAAGTTAGTATTTCGTATCCAGCCTTTGGAGGACCACAAATACTATGGCTTTTGACAGTGTATTTAAGTTATTGATTTAAATGGCAAATACTCATAAATTGTGGTTAAATGACAAAGTAAACTATAAAATACACATTATCCAACTCGGTTTTAAATGTTTTACTGCTTGATATTACAATAAGCACTTTCTATTCTTTTAACAGTGGGGGTCCTGTGTTGTTTGTATGGTCATTTCAGGGGTCGAGGCCTGAAAAGTTTGGGAGCCTTCGAATAGATACAGTTGTGGCCATTTATTGTTTACGCTTTTCAACTAACTAGCCAAATGTCCCTGATCAAAGGTTTACTACAGTACATCTTGAGAGTCCAATTTTGTCAGAGAGTCCTGTATTTCAGCTGAAGTGAGTTTTACATTGCTCCTGAACAAGTTTCCTGGCAGTTGTTGGAGGTCATGTAAAATTTAAAGGGTATGTAAACGTTTGGCCACAACTGTAACATTTACACGATGCGTTCCGGTAATAATAATAATATCTGATTTCCTCCGTTTTCTGTCAGATTTCACCACATACTATGAGACCGCAAAGACTCAGATCATTGTGGGGGCGACAAAGCCAGTATTGTCCTCTGTGCTATGTAAACTGGGTTCTTGCTGTACTGGTGCCAAGGCCGGGCTTGTCCTTGTGGGGGCTGCAAGCGTCCATCACCGAGCAACTGTTCTTGACTTGTCTCAAATAAGTTAATGATGCCAGATCTGTTGAATGGTTTCCCCTCACCAACGGCCACATTCGGTCATAGAGTAATAGTGAAACGCTTTTCTTTTATGTGTCATGAATAAAGAATAACGCGCGGGCTGAGTTGTATCAGTGGTATTGTTTAGTGTCTGAGTCTATGGAGCGAGCGGTGGGGGAGCTGTGCACTCAAGACGTGTGGTCACCAGGGCTGTGGACTGGAATGGAGGCCACAGGCAGCACAGTACCAACACTCAGTAACTTCAAGCCAGTGAGTGAGACAGTCAGGTGGAAGAAGTACTTAACTTCTTAAGACCTAGAGTCCCCGAAAATGGGGACTTTTTTTTCAGATACAGTTACTGACCTACGTGTTTTACGCAGAAAAATATTCCAAAGTTGCAAATTAGTGACAGATGATGTGGGATTATCCATTTCTGTTGTTATTTCCTACACAACAGGGAGGAAAAAGGCCTTTTTGCGGAAAAATGTGTGTTTTTTTTCAGGCGGAAGTTCATTCAAACCTATGGCAACCTCATTTTATTGTCAAACAACATCATTTATTTTTATTTCACTTCCATCGTCATCTCTAAACTCTACCAAATGTGTGGACACCAAGATTAGCCATGTACACCTATGATGTAAAGGCATGATTTTTGGAGAAAAAGGCCTAGGGCTTAAGAGGCTAAATAAAAGTACAGATACTGGAGCAACAGATTTTGCTAAAGATTATCAGATTAAAATTCGACTTAAAGCAAAATGAGGAGCAAGAGAGAGACGTTTTGAAAGTAAATGACCTCCACCTCCCCTCCTGATTGGACCGGAAAGCCCCTCCTCAGTCCCGGGACACAGGGAACACGTAATCCTGCAAGAAAAAGTATAGTTATTTTTACTTACTTACTTCATATCAACATTCAGACAGAGACGGTCAATTATACGCAGTCTATTAAATATGTGATACAGTACATTTAGACTTACAGAATATCACTTTACAGGTGCATTGTAGATCTTTGTATGCGTAAAAAACCCTTGATATTAGTATTTGACCTTTAGTGACCCAGTGGCTGTATGGGTGGTTAGCATGCCGCCTTTACTTTTCATCA
Source organism: Lesueurigobius sanzi (assembly GCA_900303255.1). Lineage (NCBI taxonomy): Eukaryota > Metazoa > Chordata > Actinopteri > Gobiiformes > Gobiidae > Lesueurigobius > Lesueurigobius sanzi. The sequence continues at coordinate 20,935 of OMNZ01032497.1, forward strand.
TCATGGCCTCTATGACGCTCCGAGATCAGTTTTAGTAGTTTTTTTTTAAACCCGCCAGTCTAAAAAATGTATCTGAGCGTCATAAAAGCAGCTGTGATGGAAATCAAAGGCACCATCTAACCACCTATGCAGCCACTGGGTCACTAGAAGGTCAAATGCGCATTAATATCATTTTTGTTTTGTTTTTTCATGAAAAAGTTCCACAATACACCTTTTAAAGTACAAAAGTATCCACTTTCAAATGTCTGTTTGACCAGACAGACCAAACAGAGGCTGAATGAGCCGCTAGTGGTTTGAGCTTTAGATTCACAGCTGTTCATCACTGTGAATTGAAAATACATGTAGAAAGTACAGATACAGACTCTAATGTAGTGAAGTAAAAGTAAAAAGTATTCATCATAAAATGTAATAAAGTAAAGTAAAAGTAGCTAAAATGTGTACTTTTTACTTTTACTTTCTACATCACTTTCCGCCCCTGGAGACAGACATCGTTGAGATATTACACATTTATAAGTGGATGAATAGCACAGGCTGAAGCTTTGGCATTTGTCTTTATCTGTGACACACGACCAGAAAATATTTCTGGAGATAAGATTAAAGATGTTTAAGAGACTGCTTTATTGACTCTAAAACCATGTAGAACCAGTAGATAGTTTTGTTTGTGTGACTGTCTTAAATCAATAGGTTTCATTCAACTTACATCACAACATTATAAAAACCATATACTGTAGTTTTATAGTAGTAACTATGATAACTATGTTTACTTTTATGGCCATTTGCTTAGTTTATGGTTAATATCTCTGTAATTATTTGGCCAATCTACTTCAAAAACAGGTGCCAAGTTTAGCGTCTTCTCTGTCAGTATAAATTAACTTCTTAGAGTTAAGTTCTAATTATTTTTCTTTTAAATGTCTCTAAAAGTGGTGCCAATATTGACAAACCTAAGTGTGATTTTGGTCAATTTAAAGGAGCTACATCCAAAAGATTGATATGATGGATAAGGAGACCTAATTCCACACAAATAATGATCAGATTCAACATTTGTGGATTGCCTGTTTGGAGATTTCCTTCAAAAATAGTCATAGCCTCATGGAGTTATTGTCCCATGCCCTTCCTCTGAGATGATTACATCATCACATTGTAGAACGTGGATGTCCAGTCCACTGAAACAAAGCAAAAGTTCACACAAACCAAAATGTGCTGCATAATCTGGATGAATATACAGTAGCGTTATCGTCTTGCACATAAAGGTAAAGCTTCTTGACTTCTGTCAGGCTGTGCAGCACACACCTATCAGCTGACTGCATCATCAGCATCTTGAATTTCACCTTTGCTGGGAACAACTAAAGTGAGTTATAATCTCATCAATTCTTGCATATTAAATTAAACCCTTTTTTATTGCTTACATTTTAAGCAGACTTTTTATTCATACATTCATGTGAAAAGGGTCGACAATACATTTTCGACAAGCTTCAAGCTAAACACTGTGGCTGAATAGGCCAGAGAACAAATACATTAATAGCAATAATAGAATTGTGTTGGAGCTCAGCAGTGGCCCATTAGTGTCTCACTGTTTTTCTTCCACCAGCAGCAGCTCGGTGTGGAGCGGCCGATCAGCGTGAGTCTGGTGCCTGCTCTCTACAATGTGCCCAGTCATGCATCACACGGCGAGGTGCTGTAGTAAAAGTCAATCGGCATGTCGTTGCCCCCCTTTAACGGGCCGCTCTACTGTACGCCTCTGCTGCTGCTGCTGCTGCGTCTAGCCGTCATTTTACACTGAATAGGCACCAATACAGAAAGAGCCTGAAGTGGGTCAGGTCACAGCTTTAGTCGCTTTGTCTCCTCTGCTGCGTTGGTGATGAATGATATTCTCTGCTTCAGGGATCTGCTCCCACATGAACAACCACAGACCTGTGGCAGTCACTTTAAATGCTATAAGTTGAGGCTGTCTGGAGTTCGCATGTTTTTAGTTCCTTCTGCTTTAGTCTATTAATTCACTAAAATATATTGACACTGGTCATATTTTTAGTCATCCAGAACTATTTTAAATTTAGTTTTAGTCTAATTTTAGTCTGTAAAATTAAAATGATGATGGAATATTTTTGTCAACAAATACAGTACTATATTTACCTAAATACTTAAATCAATATGTTCATAAACAAAGAGACAATGTAGTAAATCTAACTCATTAAGGTTGTGTAGAAATATCCTTAAGATTCTTTTAATTAGACCACTGTGGTTTTGAAAATATTTGTATTGATTTTTATTTAATTTCCCTTATTGCACTAATGTAGAAATGTCAAAAGCCTGGAAAATGTAAGAAGCCTGACCCTTGAACTGTAATATATCATTTTTATCTTCATCTCACCGCGTCGCTTCTTCCTAAAAATGCCTCTTTCTGCAAAACATAAAAATCTGAACGGTCATTGTATTTCCTCCTGTGATAAGTTTCCCCTGAGCTCATCATGTTACCTGCTGGTTTGTTCTCATCCATGCGGAACCGTTTTTCCACTGATGGCTCACAAACACTGCGTTGGCACGGACAGTTAAAAATACACATACAGTGTGCATTATGTAGGATCCTAATTGATTTAGAGCGGTCACTTTCGAGTTACAATGTACAGCTCGCTATCGGTTTAAAAGAGCCATCCCTTTATGGCAGAGAGAGAGACTATGGCATTACATAACACAAGTTCACCGGGTTTATTTATTATGCAGAAAATACAAGGTCAAGGGGTTGATGAAGAATGCTTTAATAGCGGCCAAATTAGACTTTGTTGTTGTTGTTGGCGCTGGTTTGAGTTTATGTTGCTAAGGCTACTCCAAGTTTGGACTGGTTTGGAAACCTTTGTAAAACCATCACTATTCAGTTTGGCTGTAACTGTTTACTATAGTTACCTTTTAGCAGGGCTCCAACTAACAATTATGGTGGAAATCGGTGAATTGGCCCATTATTTTAGGATTAATCAATTAACCATTTATGGAAAGTGTATTTTTCATGAACATTTTACATGTTGATGGACCAAACTGAAAGGTAATGTCTGTAGGATGTGTGAACATTCGTTATTTGAAAGCTCAGAACCTCTAAAATTCAGTCTAGGATTGTGAAATAGTTCAAGAGAGAGAGATTTTTTTATATTTACTGTATTTCCAAACTAGT
>OMNZ01032511.1:7947-18946 GCA_900303255.1 Lesueurigobius sanzi
AAAGGGTTAGAAACACAAGAAATATAAAAATGTAGCAGTCGTCTGTTTGTATTTATGTCTAACACTGGGCGCCGCCATGTTGTTTTCTCTAACTCAGGCTTGAGAGATCCAACCCGAGTTTTCCAGTCGGAATTACAAGGTTGGTGCGCGTTCCAGTTGAAATCCCCCGGTCGGAGCTCGGAAATTCCGACTTCCGAGGACAACTGGAACGCAGCATTACTATGTTGTGATGTCACATGAACGCAACCTGCAATTAGGAAATCTTGGGATCTACAGTTATTCTGTCAGTGTATGTAGACTTATGCATTTGATAGAATATGACTGATAATGCAAAAACCTTTATTGTTTACGCTTTTTAACTAGAAACTAGCCAACAACTATGAAATATTAAAAGGTTATATAAACTTATGACCTTGTATATTTCCATAGCAAACAAGAAAATATTGTCTCCATGGGGTCTTATTGTGGAACATCTAACCCCATATTTTAAAGCAGTGGTTCTCAACTGGTATAGCTTTGGGACTCAACTTTACTCTAGCATGTATCAAGCTGAGGTCCAAACTTGAAAAAAAATATATACAGTTTGCAGTTTGAACCTTTTTAACTGTATCAAAAAAGTGGAATTTCTTTACCCAGTTATTTTGATTCAAGCATTAATCATAAGGTGGACTATCAAAGCTACTTATCAGCAGTTATTTTAGCCAGAATCCATATTTTTCCTCTTCAAATCTGTTCTGAAATGCATGTGATGTGTTTTTGTATCCCTTTAGCTGTTCATATTTTGTCTTCTCTCAAATGCAAATACTCCAGTTGGTGTTAAAAATATGCACGTACACTGTCAGTGACTTCTGTAGAACTCATACAATACAATCTATTTAGTTGGCTTTTCGAATCCCAAACATTCAGTTCGCATAACTACCCTTTCTATTATATAAACCGTTTTATTTACTGACAGATGAGAAACACAGTGCTGCTTATACCCAGCATAGACCTCGATCCTACTGTACTGTATGTGGAGCCAAGGTGCTGCCCTCCATGAAACCCATTACCGCTGACATTCCAGATAGCAGCAAATACGGCAATACTGCGTTTCCTCAATCGGCCTCATCTCCCAGGGTTGGTAATTTTAGATTTTCAGTGGGAATGGCGATGGCAGGTCTCTCTGTATTCTCTGCTATTCCATTGTGGAGATAGGAGCAGCGCGGGCCACAGCTCCTCATGTAAACACAGCTGCCTGACTTAGCCGTGTTTATATTTGAGGAGAATCAGATGATGCCGAGGAGGAACCTCAGATTCCATCACAATGACTTTGAATACCTCCACTCCGCAATGGAAGATATTTGTTAGTCGAAGAATAAATTATTAGGACTGTGTTTACGTTGTGGGATGTAATTGTGTACGATTTGTGGCAAAAGGTTTTACGTGAGGATGAGAAAAATGTAGAGAAATGTGGCAGAGATGCAGGTGCTCTCAAAGACATGGCCGTCACAAAAAGAAAAAAACCTGGCTGAGACCGTTGCGTGTGAATGTATAGGTGGGAAAGCAAGAGGTCCGAGGCACTCAGTATGTAGAAAAATCGACTGAAGTCCTTTATTAGCATGGACAACACCATCAGGGCTACATACAGAGTGCTTCTTGCTTTCCTACCTCTACATTCACATGGTACGGTCTCAGCATGGTTTTTTCTGCCTGTGAATAGGTTTTGTGGCTATTGGATAAGAATTGCTGTCCACTCAGATCAAACTTTTATTCTGTTAATCACTTGTTAATTGTTAGTGTGACATCCCGCCCAGTACTTTAGGTAAACACCTCGTCTCCACCTCCGACAGTGAACAAAACAGTATGGAATTTATTGTATCATAAGTTACCAAAAGAAGAGTCTCTTATCCATGAAGCTTCCTCAGGTCTGATCATGCTTTGGTATAGAGCAGTGGTTCCCAAACCTTTCAAGCCTGGAGCCCTAAAGTTATTTTGTGGGACAATCTGGGGCCCCCACAGTTTTAATGAATTTATAATATAAACCATACAGTATCAAGCAAAAAAACTAACAAAACAACAATAACATTTAAAATCTGGTTTAGTAATATGTACTTTTATGCATTATTAAGCATTATTTACTATGATATTTTACCTCAATCGGGTCGTCTCATAATTGGGAGGTTGGGGGTTCGAATCCTGGCTCCCATAGGCGCACATTGTCATTGTGTCCTTGGACAAGACACTTCACCCGCCTTACCTCCAGTCTTTGCATACATTGGTTTATAAATGGGAGTGTGAGTGGCTGAGGCAGAAGAAAACGGAAGGGATTTCACACATGTCCAGCAGAGGACATTGACATAACTAGAATCAGGAAATAAACAGCACATTTTAGCGATGTGGTAAATGGTCAGTCTGCCCCAGGGCAGCTGAGCTACAATAGTAGCGTCCCACCATCAAGTGTTCAAGTCTGGAGTGAATGAATAATGACTAAAGTGTAACACTTTGAGAAACTTGTAAGAAGTTGTGTAAGTCATTATTACTATTTATTTATTATTATTACTATATATTAGTCTACAGTCCTGTAGGTTTTTGGCCAATTCAGCACTATTTTAAAATGTGAATCGGTTGACCACAGTGAGCACTATTATTATTAAATTATTGAAAAATGCTTTCTTAATAGTATTTTCTAGTTTACAAAATATGTGGCCGTGACCCGCTGTGGGAGCTGAATTTCAGCCCAAGACCCAAAATGAGATTGACACCTCTGAGTTAGATCCTGCTGTTTACACTAAACTAGTTTTGGCTTGTTGAATGAAGTACAGTACCTGTTGTCCTGAATTGGAGATTACAGGCTTTATTACTGAATTATAGATATTCAGATGGGTTTAGCGATCATACATCTGTAGCAACAACATGTTTTTAACAAAAACTGATAATAGCAGCAAATCATGGAGCAGAGGTAGACGACCAGCCCTGCACAGTGGCACCATCTTATATAATTTGTATAACGTCTGTAGGTGTAGTTAGTCACTCAAGATAAACCCTCTTGGATGCCTGAGATCTCACACAAACAAAAACACTGCAAACTAGCACAATATCTCGCCATTCGTCTGCTCTGATGCCAAATCTGTCTAAAGAAGCAAGCCACTAAAAACAAACTGAATTCTCCTTTATAGCTTGTTTATGTACATTTTTATATCCCTGGCTCACATCCTCATTCATCCACAAGTGTAAATAGCTGTGGACAAATAGAGGTGGACGCGGGGCTCTTTGAGTGCGATTATCACTCAGAGCCGTAAACACGGGCGCAGATGTTGCAGCCCTGTGGCCTTCCTGTGCACTGGGAGGAACAAACACTTTCCTAATGATTCAAGACAAAGCCCAGCTGTTGGCAGTCAGCGCCGCTTCATAATTAGCGCCAAGTAAGGAAGAAATATACAGTGATGGAGAGGGTCACTTCAGTTTGTGGACAGGACAGTAATATACAGTAGCTTGGACTTAAAGGGAAGGAAAAAGGGGTATGTTAACTTATGAGAGCTGCGAGATACAGTAAGAGGGGAAAAAAGCGATAACTGTCTTGAATTTTGCTATATTTTACTAAGCCACTTCAATATAATCCATTAAATTGAAAAGAGAATTGGAATAGACATTGGAAACTCTTGGCATAGGGTTTCTGAAATTGATAATTTGGTGATACAGTATGTTCTGCAGCTCTATAGCCGTTATACTTCTGCCATTTAAGATGAAGTTCTGCTTTGAATATCTGAATGTGGAAAAGTAAAGTCTGTCCTGTTTGCTCCCAGCTGTAGAGGCAAGTGCATACATGTGTTCAAACCAATCAATCAGGTTTGGAGTGGAAAATTTGTGCTTGTGGCTGTTCAAGTGTTAGAACAATGGTAATTCATGAGAGCATTACATTGCACAATTAGTTATGGCAAGCAGCGTTCTGTTTTTTTTTTTTTTTTTCTGGCATGAGCATTTTGTCACTCAAACCCCCCAAAAATGTTTCTTAGTGGGAATTACTTTTTTTTTTTTTTTTTTTCACTTTATCAGGATGAAGATCACACTTGAGCTATCACTTGCTTAAACAGAGTCCACTAACTCAATTCAACGTTTCTGCTCTCCGACGTTTCGAGAAATAACTCCCATCAGGCTGCAAAGATGTGCCAGTAAGGCTGTGCGATTAATCAAATATTTCAATTAACCATGATTATTAAGACCAACAATTACATACATTCTTTAATCGAGAAGAACAGTTATTGAAACTGTGGCCTTTTTCTTCAATGCCCAAATACGGCGCAATTTGATTATGTTGTAGAGCCTTATTTTAGTATGTTTGATAAAAAAATGTTGAGCAATAATATCAGTATTTTCCAAATATTTTAGATTGAACTTGATTTAGAAACTTTTTAATGACATTTAACCCTATAGCCGCAACCATGGCACGGTCATGGTCGCCCGGAAGAGGAGGGTTGGGGCTTTAAAATGAGCCCAGCCATGTCCTTCTATAGGCCTCCGGGTAGCAATGTAAAGTTGCGTTGAAAATTCTTGTCAAAAAGTGCTAAGTTTGCATTTTCTATGCTGACTCTGCACTTTACACAGTCGCCCAGGGATTTAAAACGGTACTACTGTACATGCAAACTTCTGTTTCTTTTTGCCTGAAACTTGACTTTTTCATCCTGAAAATGTGTCTCTGGTCAGCTGCCATCTTGTTTTCTGTTTACATAGAACATGAGCAAATCTGTGGGGGTTATAGATTTGGGACAAATTTTTTGTTGTTTTTTTTCCCTCAAAAATGCAAATACAGTATATGGAGAATAAACACAGATGGCATATACTGTAGAAGGCACATTATAGCCTTCTATGTTTATAGAAGCATATTTTTTAGTGGAATAAAGTGATCAAAAAAGTGCTATGAGTGCCTAAATTTCTTTGTGTTTTTTGTCAAATAGATTTATTTTACATCCCCTGGGCTAGGTCTAGCCACAAAACATGTTTCTAGTGAGGTGAGAAATTCAATTTTCACCACATTTTTTGTTGTTTTTCTGCTTCTATCATGAGTATTTCATTGATATGACTCGACTACAGCATTCAGATGATACAAATTCAGTTTGTTATGAAAATAAAGAGTCCAATCACTCGATGGTGCATCATGAGGAGGTGTTTCAAAAGAAATAAAAGAAAATAAATACCAGGTGAAAATAACACAAAAAAATGCCCAAGGGTTAAGGCCTTAAATTTGGCTGAATTTAATATGAGTTTGAATAATCGTGATTTCCGTTATGCCTACTATATTTCAATTGTTTTTGTTTTTTTTGTTGTAATGGCCTTTGTGCCAGTATGTGTGACAAGCCAAAGTTTGTATGAAAACTCAATGTTTTTTGCAGGCTGTGTAAGATAAGATATTCTTTGTAATATGACTATAGCAGATGCTCTACATTCCTCCTCTGTTAAAAAAAAAAGCCTATTCTTCTCTTTAGTCCCATCTTTTGTCCCGTGGCCTAAGCAGCAGCTCAATGGAAGTCATCTTTCCTGCTGCCTGCCTCTGTGCCTTTGTGCCTGCAAGCGATCCTAACTTACACATTCACCGTGTCAATAGGTAGAGACTGGCTATTCCTATAGAACATGCTTAAAAGTGGGTGAAAGTCAATACCTTCTCCAGGGAAGACACTTAGGTTCATTCATACGCGCATTGTCTGAATTCGGCAGCACACACCCATGTTATCGGATGTCACGCTGAAAAAGAAAGGTCTCCTTCTCCACGCAGAAGCCAGAGATGTAACCTGCGTGCTCCAGATTCTGTCCTGAGGTGTCATGTGGTGATGGATGTGTACGTTCGTTACTTTTGTCAGTTGAACATTTACACTGGATGCACGTTTCATATTGGCTTTGGAGTGCCATGTTATGCGCAGCTCCCTAGGAAATGGATACGTGGGGAGCGGTATATCAGGTATAGGGCATGAGGCATAAAATATTGTAGTACAGGTTTCTTCAAATTTGATGACTCTGAATAAACACTAATGGCATTAACGGTCTAGTTGTGCTCAAAACTTTACATACCCTTTTAATCTTTTGGCCTTTTTTCATACAATATAACACAAAAGTATTTTTTTCCACTCATGGTTAGTGGTTGTGCGAAGCCATTTATTGCCAAAGAAGTGAGTTTAGTTTTTTAGAAATCGTAATGAAACAGAAAAAACTCAAATGTCCCTGATCTAATGTTTACATGACCTTCAACAACTGCCAGGAAAATTGTTCAGGAGCAAAGAAAAAAACTCAGTTCAGCTAAAATACAGGACTCTCTGACAAAATTGGAATTTGTAAAAAAAAAACTTTCTTTCAACTTACTTTGTTGTTGTTATACTGTTTATTGTGATAGATTAGAGTTTGCTATTGTAAAATTGGCAATCAAATGGCATCTGGTTCCAACAGGTGGCATTCAAAAGAATCCATTCTGTTGTGAACCATCAATATAGGAAAATTAGGAATGATCTTGGACCACAACTGGCAATTTTAAATGTTTTTGTTTCCTCTTTCATTAAAAGAAAACCACCAATAAAAATGCCTTTCAAATATAAGTATAATTTACCATAAATATGATTGAATTGAATATGCAAATTACTCATTGCCAAAACGTGCATTGTAGTAGTTTAATATCGAGCCTAAATTGGACATAGTATAGAGCCTGAATTGTAAATAGTGCTTGCTTTGATAACTTGAGGGGCAACAGTCTGAGCAGAGATGCCCAGACTTCCCGATCCACGCACACCTCCTGCAGCTCTTCCTGGGGGATCCCAAGGCGTTCCCAGGCCAGCCTAAAGACCTGGTCTTTCCAGCGTGTCCTGGGTCTTCCCCGGGGCCTCCTCCGAGTGGGACGTGCCTGGAACACCTCTCGAGGGAGGCGACCAGGAGGCATCCGAAACACATGCCCGAGCCACCTCAGCTGGCTCCTTTCGACGTGGAGGAGTAGTGGCTCTGTTCCGAGCTCCTCCCGGGTGACTGAGCTCCTCACCCTATCTCTAAGGGTGCGCCCAGCCACCCTGCGGAGGAAACTCATTTCGGCCGCTTGTATTCACGATCTTGTCCTTATGTCTCATGACCATAGGTGAGAGCAGGAACGTAGATCGGTAAATTGAGAGTTTTGTCTTTGGACTCAGCTCTTTCTTCCCCGCAACAGTCCAATATAACGACCACATCACTGCAGACGCTGCACCGATCCATCTGTCAATCTTTTTATCATCATTTTTACCACATTTTTCACACAAACCTAGCTCTGATATAACAAACTTAAACGCCCAATAGGATTAATTTCCAAAGCTTGTTGACATATTGACAATAATACTCTCAAGGTCACTTAGACTGAAATGATTTTTCTCTGGGTTATTTATAGTTACATCTACAAATGAATCAGTTTTCGCCAAGATCAAGATGTAAAGCCCCTCACTGAGATATTGGGTGAGCGTTGGCAGAGAAGGTCTATGAAGGGTGAAGTGCTGCCGAGAGCTGATTAGTAGTAAATACACAGTGGGCACCTGCATGAATATGGATGGGGGCCGGGCGGAGTGATCATGAATGAAACAGATGCTGCCAACAACAGAGGATTTGCACAAGCTAATGCGTATTGATCGGCGAGTGTTTGGGATGGGAAAGAAAACAGCTTTTGCTTCAGTTAGTTTGAACAAGTAAAGTTGCTTACCTTTGCTTACACCGATCAGGGGTCGCATTATGAACCGCCTGCTGTTTTAGCAGCAGTAGCTTGAACACACACACCAAAGCTCTTTCAGATTCACCAGTGTTCTGTCTTTTAGGCGTCTCACGATAACGACATTTGAAGTGTGATATGTCATGGTGGGAAAATGACGCTATAGGCTGGTACTTAAGAGCATTTTTATGATACCAAAATTTAAACCCAAAAGCATAAAAAGCAGTATTCCCTTCATCTGAATTAACTTAAAGGAATAGGCCACTATTTTCCATACTGAGATATGTTCTTACCTGATCGGCTTGGACAAGTTCATGTGTACATGTCTGGTCTTTGTGCAAACCCTCAGTAACGTAAATAGACTGTAGATGTTGTTAGCTTTAGCCTCTGCTAGCGTATGCCTATGGGGAAAAAGAGGGGTGAAGTTAGAAGCCACCAAGCTCTTCCACGTTTTCCCTGTTTAAATACGGTTATGTGAGTAGTTACACGATCCAAATAGTTACACAAAATTAAACATGTCAGTTTTCTAAGCTGATAATAAGTGGCACTATATTGTAAGGCGCAGTAATACATCCACCAAGATATTACTGCGCAGACATCGAAGTGCTGAGGAAGTCAGTACCACAAAAGTATTTTCTTGGGGAAGGTGCTCTTTGGCGTTTGGTGAACAGTAACTTAATAGATAAACAAAGAACCAATTCACTCCTGCCACATTGTCAAAACATGTTGCTGGTTTCTTCCACGGAGAAGGTTAAAGTAGAATTTATTGTCCCTATAGTTTCTAAGAGGTGCAGAAGCTGTACTCACTTTGCCACCTTGCTAGTCGGTTGATGACTCAGCTGTGTGTTATTCACTTGAACAAGGCAGCCTAGCTCAGTACACTCCTCCTGAATGACTGTGTGTGTGAGTATGAACAGGTGAAAGGTGATTCATCATTTTTTCCTCAATTATTTCTGTTTCACAGTTGGAAACCAATATGTTTTTTTTTACAAATAAGGATCAGGGTTGGGCCCTTGCTCATATCCTGAAGCTTCTTAAACATTTTTTCTGCTTCAACTAAGTCACATTTTGGAATAATGTCTTCTTGCATAGCCCATCCTCTGTCACCTCTCAGCGGCCATTGCCTGATTGGTGCGTAGCTTGCTCTACTATTGTACATATGGCTGCTTGACTTCGTAAGTGGTATAACTTCACGTCCGGCTCGAAACATAAATATTCAAATGGCTGTACATGTGGTGCAGGTGGCCTGAGCGTTTATGTTGGCGTGAGCGGGGAAATTGATACTGTCCATCATGTGTCAGACATCTCATGCTCACTGGGGCGAACAGTGAAGACGCCACCAAGTGGAACAGAGCGGCCCGTCCACACAAACAGCGGCTCGCACCAGGGAGGGGCCGGCCATCGAATCAAGTGCACAAAGCTACGCTCCGCTGTGTGTCCACTTTTACATTAGGTTTCAGCCCACACGCTTTGGGAAGTTTTAAACTATTTATCCTTGTGCTGGGGTGGCTACAGCGATGTGTGGCGGCAGACTAAGATGACACCGCGTTGTCAAAGTGTTGGCATTATAAAAGAAGAAGGTTATTTATAGGTGGGACACTTTGGAGGAGACAATTATCCCAGAGTGAGGTGGTCACGTAAGGCTTTCAGAGGTTTTGTCAGAGTCTGGCTGTTATCTTGTTATCTTATCTGTAAGAATGTGAATGGCATGGCAATGGTAAGGCATTGGCACAGTCCCACACATTGACACACATTCAAAACCTCCATAAAAATAACTTGGACAGGTGTTTCTTTGGTTGTCAGTAACTTTCTTAGTGGCTGAGGATGCCAAAAGATGCAGTTGTGTTTGGAGAGCAGAACGAAACAAAAATCAATTTAGCCTAAAATGGACACACTGGAGGAAGTTTTCTCTCTAATATACACTTGCACTAACACGCTCGTGTGTCGCTTAAGAAGAAACCAGTAGGAGGAGTTGACCTCTCAGTCCCACCTCTCTTGGTTCTAAAGGTTGGAAAAAACATCTAACCTATTCACCTAGTTACTGCTCGAGGACCACACCTCCCCGCTCTCTCTCTTAAACCCTGTTTAAGCTGGACGTTTACCCACCTCGTTCTCTCGTTCTTTCATCTCAGGCCCGGAAGACAACCCTCATTGAACCCCCAAAAATATTATTCGTGTCACCTTTACGTGTTTCGTGAAAGTTTAGCATTCGATATCTGAGGTTGTGGTCCTTGCTCATGAAACAACAAACCCCCCTCTGAACTTGCTATACATTTTTTGGTAAATTTTGTGTGCTAGATTTCTCATTATCCATGTGCTTCTATGAGATATACATATTTATACAATTAACTAGCTCTTTTAGTGTCCTTTTACAACATATTATCAAGAGACGACTAAAATATGAACTAATATAAGAATCAAAAAGCCAGTTGTCTTGTTTTAACCTCACAAAATGATACCCCCCAGATAACAGTAGCCTTTTTGTTCATTTATTCATCCTTAACACAGATAAAAGTATCCACTGCTGTAACTCGGCCTGCCCTGTTATAGCTTTAATGCTACTACAAATGCAAATTCCTAGCTCTTCTGAAGAACGACCCAAACGACCTTGAAAATCTAATCTAAATCCATGATCAAAATGATAACTGGTTGAATCAGATGAACTGACTTAAAGATCTACCCAGATCTCTCCGTCCGAATCGGCACATCCACATTAGACCTGAAGATATCAAAGCAAAATCACCATTTGAACAGCCTCGGCGAGTTTTTCTCTTGCCTGCATTTCTTCAGATGCCGTGCGTGATTGAGAGGGCGCGCGAGGGCAGGGAGGGCTGCGGGAGAGGGACGGGGAAGGGGGCAGGTCGGTGAAAATGTGTTAAAAGCAGCGCTGTGAATCTTTCATGATGTCTGATGCAGCAACATGAGAGGGAGACGGGCGGAGATAGAGAGAGAATGAGAGGACGAGGGGATGAGCGGATGGGAGCAGACCATGGAGGATTATAACAAGGCGCTGGAGCCACCTCTGCCTTCAGCCCTTGAATGCACACGGGTGGATGGGTGGGTTGCCGTCAGAGGCAGACCAATGGGGGAAGGCCGTATACAGCCCCAGTACAGATCATTATCCCTGTGTGCTTTTATCAGATACAGTTGTTTTTTCCCTTCTGCGCATGCTGCATTTCAGTACAGGCCGTCCTCATCTCATTATTTGTGTATTTTAAGGCTGTACTGCAGGTGAATAGGGGAAATAAATGTAATTTATAGATAGCAATTTGAAACTTTTGTTGTTTGTCTGCATACAATGGCCAAATTTACCTATAT
>OMNZ01032515.1:0-14421 GCA_900303255.1 Lesueurigobius sanzi
TGTCCTGCTCAGTGCTGCTCGGGGCCCAGCAGACCACAGCGTAGAGGACAGCAGAGGCCACCACAGAGTCATAGACAGTCTTGAGCAGAGGTCTGCTCACTCCGAAAGACCTCACTCTCCTCAGAAGGTCGTGTGGGACCAGTCCAGTTTATTGTTGAGGTGAACACCCAGGTACTTGAAACTGTCCACTACCTCGATGTCCTCTCCCTGGATGTTCACCGGTGAGTGTGGTAATGTCCTTCTCCTCCTGAAGTCCACCACCATCTCGTTGGTCTTACTGGTGTTCAGGTCCAGGTGGTTGCTCTTACACCAGTCCACAAAGTCCCTGATGAGTGACCGATACTCCAGCTCGTTCCCCTCAGACACACGGGCCACAATGGCTGAGTCGTCAGAGAACTTCTGGAGATGGCAGCTGTCCGTGTTGTAGGTGAAGTCCGAGGTGTAGATGGTGAATAGAAAAGGTGAGAGTATGGTCCCCTGGGGCGCCCCAGTGCTGCAGATGACCACCTCAGACTCACAGCTGCGCAGCCGCACATACTGTGGTCGGTCTGTGAGGTAGTCGATGGTTCAGGCAGCAAGGTGTTCGTCCACTCCCACGTCCTCCAGCTTCCACCGCAGCAGCACCGGCCTGATGGTGTTGAAGGCGCTGGAGAAGTCAAAGAACATGATTCTCACAGCGCTCCCGGCGGTCTCCAGGTGGGTGAGGGCCCGCTGCAGCAGGTGGATGACAGCGTCCTCTACTCCGATCTTGGGCCTGTAGGCAAACTGCAGCGGGTCCAGTGTGGGGCTCACCACAGAGCGGAGGTGGGCGAGAATGAGCCTCTCCATGGTCTTCATAAGGTGGGAGGTCAGGGCGACTGGTCTGAAGTGGGCCGGTTCCTTAGCATGCGGTGTTTTGGGAACCGGGACCAAACAGAAGGTCTTCCACAGGACAGGGACCTTCCCCAGCAATGTTTTTAAGGTATTCTTACGGCAGTTATTAGTCCATCTGAGATCATAAGGGAGGGAGCTCCAAAGGGAGGGTGCCTGCACTGAAAGGTGGACCTCCATCACATAGTATTTACATTAATGGGTTATTTTGAATAATTGATCCACATTTAATTATTGATTTCGTCAAGCAGCAGGGGATTTCAACGATCAATGTGTCCTTTACCTTACTGGTAGGTTGATTTGCTGCTGCTAAGCCCACATATACATGCATAATGTAGGTATCATATAGAAAAAATATATTTACAGTACGTTGTGTCAAAACAAACAACAGGAACGGAGGAGGCACTATAGGTTTCATCAGACAGCTCCCCCCGAAAACTGTCACAGCTGTTGCAAATATATGGTACTTAGTAAGCACAGAGACTCAAGGCAATATTTGATGCAATGCTACATTGTCGTATTTTTTTCCTTTTGCTATTTTTATTTTATTTGGCAGCAGACTCCAAAAAAACCTGACCTAATGGCAAGCATAGATGAGCTTTTGTTTGTCCGCAATGAATGCGATAGGGGGAAGCCACACCCCTCTGTCCATTGATGTGCCGTCTGTGGTAAAAACTTGTTGTTGAGGCATGATTTAATCCAGGTTGAGGTCTCTTTTACACTTTTTTAGACATAGTTTAGTCCTAATTTGCTCCTGATCTATAGTCCTGAATGGTATTTGGAGAGACAAATGTTTCAGAACCACTTATACAGGATGTGTTAAGCATTCTTGGTGTCATGCTGAGACACATTTGATATCAGAGGCAATAGCTCTTCAATCTCGAGGACCCCCCCTCCCTTTCATGTGTGAAGCGCTTTGGGTGTGACTTGTGTCATATGAAAAGCACTATACAAATAAGATTCCCTTCAATCCGAACATGACCCAGCCCAATTTGCCCTGGCTAAAAGAAGTGAACAGCACTAATGTTTTCCCTGCCAAAGAACAATAATGCATAGCTGCTGCTTTGTTGTCACTTTTACTTTGTGTATTTATTTGAAAATGTTACTTGTTTGAAACGGATCAAACCGCAACTGACCGCCCCCCTGGCAAATTCAAAAACCTCTTGTGGGTCTTGCATCAAAAAGTTTGCCCAAACTTGCTTTAGATGTAACTTGAAAACATAAACATACTTTTCCCACCTCTGTTCACTGCTTTATCGTCTACATTTACATCTCCTTTGACCACCGTTGAATCAGCAAACAGGCCTACACAGAAACAAGCTTAAAGATCAGAGCCTGCACCACTAAAAATTACATACAGCACATGAAACATGTATCTTCAGGATGCACAGTGGGCCGGCCTCCTGCTGCGTCAGATCAAGTGAACATCTCCGCTCCCGCGCACTCTCCTCTGAAGCTAATAGTCCGCTAACAAGGCATTAGCCCTGCACTCCGTCATTTAGCGCCCTTTAGCTCATCTCGCCCAAATCAATACACAATAGCCATAGCCTCTTGATACACGCCTTGCTCCCATAGACCCGCAGTCATCACGCTGCGAGAGGAATTGCCCCATCAGCACCTGCATCCTATCACCGACTGCCCAGGAAGATGGAGAGAGGTACTTAGTGCCATGTAGAAATGCACGGAGAGTAGTGTTGAACTTATTAGCAGGGTATGGCTCACTTCACAGGCCGTTCACTTATCAATAGTCTTTCAGCCAAGACGTCGATACGGGCCGGTGCAGGCCACAACACTTGTTTGGGGCTTCCTACATAATTTATTTGCTGGCTGATTAACTCATTGAGGGCCAATAGCAATGATGAAACGGCTGTTGTAAGCGGAAATGCAAACCTGTTTCAAATTGGTTCAAACTGGTGAATATTTAACAAGCAAATTCAGCCGAGTCCGAATTATTCAGGAAAACAATGTATGGTAAAGGCATCCTCCAGAGAATTTAAAAAGGGATAACCCAACAGTATTACAATTTTGTGAAGTTAGCGCTTTATACTTTGTCACAATGACAACAAAACACTAAATTGAGTCCCAGGCTTTGCTGAATTACAACTTTGGTTTGGTGATGTGCCGTTCATGACCGAATCGGCTCTTTTGAACGGCTTTTTAGGTGAACTGTTCGAACCGGATCTCAATTGTGAAAAGAGCATGGTCTTTTTGACCCTGAATGGACTCAAGAATCAGCACAACAGCAGAGAAGGCAACACGAGCGGAAAAAGAGAATCCATCCATGAACGAGAATGGGGGACTTCAGTTTAACTTAGCTCCTATTTACAGTAGTACACTCCAGTCAAAACCATCCCTATGTCACGCTAATGAAGTTGGGTCGGTGGCCAGGGCAGGGTCATAGAAAGGCGCGAACAGCCTTAGAACAAAGCCCAGGGTTAGGCAATAGGAAGGCAGTGAGCAGCAATTAGGTGTGGATAGGTTCAGGTTGTTTTTCTCCGATCTTTACAACTAAGAGAGGGAGGGCCTGTTGTAGCCTCTTTTCATTAATGGTGGCACAAATGTTATTCATAATACATCATTTTTGGATAATTTCACCAATCACAATATGAGTTATCTAGCTGCCGTCCTTTAAAAAATCAATTTAAAAGGAGGTGGTTTTTTGGATAGTTCTTTGATATGAACAGATCCCAAAGACTCGGCTCATTTGACCCTATCCTGACCATTTTATTAGCCCGGAGTCCTTCTTTCTTGTAGAGTTTCACTAGCAAGGACCACAACCTCAGCCATGAATGATGCTCAAATAATTTATTAGGAAAAGAAAAAGCGAGGCATAAACATGAGTGGCATATTTGGGCTTCAGAGAGGGTCAGGCTCCCGGGCCTGTATCCCCCTGATATCTGAAAAAGAGAATAGAAGAAGATGAGATTAATGAGGGTGGGGAGGGAAGGGCACCGAGACAAGAGGACGAGGTGAGTGGACAGGCTGCTTAAATAGAGGGGAGACCGGAAGGGGCGTGGACTGGAGGTGTGGTCCTGCTCCAGAACTTAAGATAACTTCCTTATCTTCATTTAGTAAATTATGCATGTGAATTGCACTGCAATTCACATGTTGGGGACAACGAGTTGGGGACACAGCTAACAATCTAAATTCAGCTTTTCCCTCTGTTCCTGTATAAATATAGGAACAACTGTCTCTTTATTTTAATAAAGAAGCCAACGAGGAATCAAAATTATTGTAAACAGCACAGAATCAAGATTGTCTTTTGAGTCTATTTTATTTTACTAAACCTATAATAATATAATAATCTAGACTGATCTTTTAGTTATTTATAGACCTCACAAATCCAACAATGTTTTTTAATACAAGAATTCTCCGATCTTCTATCCCATCCATCCATATTTTACATTCTTTGTCCAAAATATTTTCATTATCTTGCTAACAATAGAATGCACCAACATCAAGAGAACATATAGCACGAGCATACAGTCAAATGTATACAAAAAGCATGAGATATAAACAGAACACACTTGCTTTGGCTATCTGTGACATAACCAGCGTTAGATAATGTTGTGTTTGAGTGAACTGCGTTACATGGAGCGGCTCAGTGATGCGTACAGGTTGTGCTCGAATGAAAAATGCATATTCTGGGTTATTTATAGCGATGTAACTTAGGTGTACTGCGCACCACATTGTACTTGATGTCGTCCCGTAATAGTCCTGTGTGCAGGCCGGTGTGTGTGTGTGTAACGGGAGGGTGTGCGTTTGACCGCTAAAGACCTGAATCGATAACGCTAATGAGAGACTTAGAGCTCAAAAAGGACGGATAGAAAACCTCTGCCCTGGTCTTTCAATTTGTCTTCTCCCTTCTCCCCGCCGCTCTTTCCTCTTTGCTTCCCATGTTGCAGCTTGTTCCTTAGCATCTGTCTGTCTTGTAAATGTTGATGATTTGTATTTTTGCATCATTTTTATAAGCTGAATGAATAGGTAAGGTAAGGTAGGAATCTTTCCCTCTGTGTTAGACATATCCTTCTCTGCATGGAAGGATATGTCTTCAGTGCGTATCCTTGAGTGCACTGAAGGCATATCCTTCACTGCACTGAGATGTCATATCAGTCACGAGTTTACAGAAACTACTCAAATGTCCCTGATCTAACGTTTACATGACCTTCAACAACTGCCAGGAAAACTGTTCGGGAGCAAAGAAATGTCCGATGACAAAATGTGTTTGTTTCAAGATGCACAATATGTAAACTTTTGATCAGGGACATTTGGCTAGTTTCTAGTTGAAAAGCATAAACAAACAGGGTTTTTTATGACAATAAATGACTTCACGCAGGCACTAACCATGAGTGAAATAAAGGTTTTTGTGTTATCATTCATATTATATGAAGTTTACTTTTGAGCACCACTGTATGTCCTGGCGCAATCTGTCAGGTGCTATAGGGAAAAAGAAGCACCTAAGGACCCAACTTAGGTGCTTCCATATTGTATTTAACCATATTGTGCAAGTTTTAGGTTTAAAAATAGCCTAGGTTAACGCTGTTCTTTCCTTGTGCATTCGAGTCCAGACTCCAACAATTTGCTGAATGTCTCTATACAAACCTGTGTACTTACTACATACTATAGATTTTGGATATTCTTCCTTAAGTGTCTCATACTTTTTTAATTCAGTGTACATAAGAGATGTCTATACAGTTTTTATTGGTAGATGCTAAGAGAGGTTTATTTTATTATAGTTTTTTTTTTTTTTTTCACTTGATGGCACATTCTTCCTAACTTTTTGCTGTGTGATCCTACCTTAAGAGCTGTTGTAACAAGTGAATTTCTCCATTGTGAGATCAATAAAGAACTATCTTATCTTATCAGTAAATACTTTTTGTCACAGCGATTTTGAAATGTGCTCGTCCAACGTATTATTTTTGTTTAGTGAGTAAATTAAATTGCTAGTTGACTCACTGCTAACTTTCTTGACACAAATCTAGCAGTTTGCAAGTGTGTTTCACAACTTTCAATGTCACTCTCACAGAAATGCTAACTAAAAACTTGTCTCAAGTTCATAAAACTGATACAAAAGCGAATTTACTGAAGGCCGGAGCTAAGTCCTTTCCACTTCTAAAAAAACTGAGGTAATAAATGTTGCATTTAGCCTCGAGACCTAAACAGCTATGGATAAAAGGAGGGGAACTCCAACAGCCTCAAGGGTGCACAAACCATGCCTATAATATGAATCTAATTTATTTTATTAGTTTTTATTTAGGAAAGATCCTCCCAGATTAGTAAACTTTGTTAGTCCTCTGTTGTTGTGTAAATTCCTATATTTGGCATTTCTAAAAGTACTGTTTATAAAGACTTCTTATTTCTGGAGTTTTTGTGTAAAGTTTGTAGGAACAAAACGACAAAAATCCTTTTCTCTATGATAGATTAATACTATATAACTTCCTTCATCAATCACCAGTGAAAACGCTCTAAAACGCTCTTGGTTCAAAAAGATGTAAATGACAAGGTAGAGAAATCGGGCAAAAGTGGGTCAGAATATTATAATTCTGAATAAAATTGGGTCAGGACTATTTGAGAACCACCAAGCTATATAATCTAAATGTGATAGGAATGTATTATGAGCCTACACTTGTACTTCAGCTCCCTCGAGGACATCCAGAAAAACTCGATATAATTATCATGTATGGCGGGCTTATCCTCTCCAGCCTGTTGTGCAGAATAAAGAGCGCTCCCAATCCAGCGCATCGCTATCACACTTGTTTAAACTTGTCCAAATGATACGACGCTGATTGGAGAAATGACCTTTCAGAGCAAAAGTCTCACTCCGTTAGTTAAACTTTGCTTCATCCGCTCTGAATCCTAATGCTGGATCCAAACCCAGATGTAAGTATTCCCGCCTCTCCTCCAGAGACACAGTAAACATTATATAACTGTAACTTTTCAGAGCATCTCCAAATGCTGCGCTCCAGACGTGACTGGATGGATCACTTCCTGCACATGCTAATCTGCAACTTTGCCATACATACAATTTCATTTTCTTACCCCCATTTTTCGGGTTTTCTCTCTTAACATATAAAAATTCCCCCTTTAAACAAGCACACTCCCTAATCTCCCTCTTTTTTTTCTTCTTACATTGTTGCAACCAAATTATCACTTTAGTAGTTCCTACAGACACCACATTTTCCAGTCTTGCACTTAACAATATTTTTTGAAGGTTTGCTCAGACAGATTTTTTTAAGGTCCTGGAAAACATTTATTTTAATTTATCTCACTATCCACTAGCTAGATATCCAAAATACCATCTGTATTCTCTTTATTTAAGGATCCCCATTAGTGTTTACCCAAGTAGAGACTCTTCTTCCTGGGGTGTATTCCCAATAAAAGTCCAGTATTATAATTTGCACATATACAGAACATATCAACAGTTAATAGCAAAATGTAAACCTACTGTGAGCACATCTTTATAACTAATATGCCAACAAAATAAAACCATACGTATAAACCTGGCTTCATCCATTATTAATATATCATTTTGTCATTGAACAAAAGTAAATTTGGTGATTTTTACTAAGAAAAGTAGTAGTTTATGTAGTAGTTTATTCGATCAAACAAATTTTGTACACAATAATAAAAAGAAGAGACAAACAGTTTCTCCTAAAGCCACTATCCTGATTTTTGTATCACAAATATTGCAAGAGGGAGCAAGTAAATGAAATAGATAGTTGTGGTCCAAAAACATTCCTAACTTTGCTAACATCTTTCTAAAGTCCAATTTCTTCATAGAGATGAGTTTATAAGCACATTTCACAACTTGCACACAGAAATGCAAAAAAAGTAACCTGAAAACTCATGAAATTGATAAAAATATTTCATAGCTTCATGCACAGTATTATTTCCACTAATGTCTGAGTTTACAATATACTAAAGGAGGAAAAAAGAAATTTGATTCCACTACTAGGAAAAAAACGGGTATAGTGCCTTTAACTTATTATGTACATAAGGCCCTTACTCATAATTTTTGACCGGACGGTTTAGGCTGAAGTTAAACTTGTTTTGGCTAACCATGTACATAATTAAAATAAAGCTTCCTCAGGTAGAGCAACATAGCCCTTCCAAAAATGACAATATCAGTAATATCATCTGTCAGTTACAGGAGACTTGCATTTTCTTTGCCATTTCTGCTAAACCGAACCTTAAACTAGTCATTCAGCTCCATTTTTCCAAGAATTGAAACTCCCTTTTGAATGTTTTAAACGTTTTGGATTTTGTAAATTTATCATCTTGGTTACTCCATAAAAAGGCTTTAAATGAAAGAAAACTTCCAACGCATTTTTCCTCATATTTATGTCTGTAATCTGCAGTAAAAGTTTTTCCCCCTATCCAAGTGCAGTGTCTCATCTTATTGTTGAAGGAAGGTGTTCAAGGCATCGACAGATACTGTATATAGCGATATAAAACATTTTTTTGTTTACAGGGAATTGAATTGTAGCATTCTGGGACAGATCCGTATTGATGTAGCTGACTCCCGTCCAGCCCTCGTGACCCTCCGGAGTCACTACATGCCTCCCTCTCGCCCCGCTGCCCCCACATGCCATAAAACATCAATACCTATTCTTCTATATGCCTTTTTTTACTTCTATATCTTCATTCATTTCATTCACCTGACGGCCACTCACGGCTTGAGAAATATTCAACACCGTTTCATAGATCTATAGAGTAGAGACAGGAGCCGTATGTAAATCCATAATGCCCCGCCCGTGTCAGCGCTCAATACAGCCTTTGTATTATTAATAACTCTAAACGACCGGCGCGCACCCAGACATTTATCAAACGCACCTCACCTCTGCGCAGGCCGGGCTCTCCACAAACATTTCCCCTCCCACCTTTAGCAGCGATCAGCAACTTTATAACTTCTTCATTAAAGGGGAGGTGGCTGTATTCAGAGCTGCACACATGATAGTGCTGCATGGTATGTAAATTGTTGATGTGTTTTTAACTGGGGACACTACAGGCTAAACTAATTGTTTTAAATGTTCAGGTTTTGGGCCAGTTTTCTCTCTTTTCATAAACACTTTCAGGATTGCACTGACTCAATGTTTCTCCATGGAACTATATGGGAAATTGTAACTTCAAAAATCATTTTTCTCATATTGCAGCGACAACATCTCCACTGCAGACTCTAAACTTTCCAGTCTTGTACTATATGAAAACATAAATTGATGGAAAACTTGCAATAGACCTACATTTGTTTCTCATATCGCCAGCCTTGCATCTACTGTGTCTTTATTTTTTGACTCACACCTCATACAATTTAAACTGGTCGATCACTGCGTTGGTCTAAAACTTGGAGCAAGAAGCTTTAGGCAAAAAATGTTTGCTATTTGAATACAATTGACTCTGTGCATAATAGCCAGTGTTGGCTCCACAATCACCACCTTCATTTCCTGTTCCAGTATTAGCATAGCATGGCATTAGCATAGCTGTGAATGTAACTCGATAAAGAAGAAGAGGAAGAGAACCCCTTTTCCCTCTTGCTTATTGGAGTAGAAGAAAGCGATTCATGTATCCTGTGGACGTCATGGATGGTTGTTTTCGGGAGGTCCAGGAGGCTCAAACTGTATGTATCGAGTTACATCCACATCTACGAGGGTAAGTAGGCTATGCTAATGCTACGCTATGCTAACACCGGAACCGGAAATGAAGGTGGTGTTCGTGGAGCTAGCGCTAGCTTGACTCGTTATGCACAGAGTCAATGAAGTGAAGAGTTAGCAGTGTATTTATATTTTTAGTTTTAAGTGAAGTAATATATTTAATCTTATTTCAGGTGTAATCACATGTTTTTTGTTTGCTTTTCTCCAATTTTAAGTGCAAAAATGTATTCCATTAGCAGATATTCTTACCTACTCAAATCAAGGTCAAATATCTCTATTTCAGGAACATTTTGCTCAGCCTATTTCTATCCTGTGACCTTTTGACCCCTCCCCTACGCCTCATAACCCCAGATCCCCCTGCCCCTCTCACCCCAATCCCCTCACACCTCATCCTCCTAGTGCCACACACCCCAGCCTCCGTTAAGATCCAGAATAGTAAAAAGAAAGAAAGAAATATATTGTTTAATTATGTACTTCTTTACCAAATCTTTCGGTCCCTCTTCACGAAGGCACGTGCAGGGGTCCGGGGATCACCCAGAATGCTTTGCCCCGCATTGTGGAGCGCTCCCTTTCAGTCCTTTTGGAGGGGGCTGAGAGGTTCCCCCCTTGCCAAAAAGATGGGTCAAGGCCAGCATCCTTCTTTCACCCATGCCTCCGTCTCCCGGGGCAACCACTTTTGTCCCACGGCTGAATATGTGTGTGCGTGTGTGTGTGTATGTCCGAGTACACGACTTTTTTCAATAGAAAGATGAAAGCGAAGGGCCAGAACCATCTCCAATTTCTCCTCCACGGCTAATCTGATTGGCTACGACGGAGTGGGCCGGACTTGGCGGGGGAAACTCGGGATGAGGCAGGAATTTGGCCACATTTAGGCCCCATTGAAGCGGGATAATGTCAGTGTATGTTTGCTTTGGGACTGTGTTCGGAGCATCCCTTTAAGAGACTGACTGGATCTGAGCAAAAGGAAGAGGAAGCTTTAGATTTTAGGGGGAATAAAGGCAAGTCTATCTCCGTTCAGGGGCGATTGAGGGTTTACCGAGAAAACCAGAGGGGCGGGGGGTACAGCTGGAGCATTTTAGGAAAACAATCAGACCGGAGTGAATCAAGACTACGCAAATTAAATGTTGAAGGAGGAGAGACTGCAATAGGGAAATGGGTGAATCTACAGATACAATTATAAGTGAGGGGCCAGGAGTTGTTTAGCTAGTTTTTTTTAACAACCGTAGGCTATGATTCTGTACTCTGTAGTTGGAGTGTAGGACATTTCGATCTTAGTCCAAAGATCTTCCTCAGCTGGCCTAAGATTGAAACGTCCTACACTTCAACTACAGAGTACAGACGAAGACTGATGAATCTTAGCCGATGATGGACAACTCCTATACGACTGCGAACCTACACAGTAGCTTAACAACTTCACAAGATCTACTGAAAGGGTATTTTAATGGTACAGGATCAGGAAAATATTTTGACTTGATTAATGTTACATAAAGTAAATGTAGCAGGAGTAAAAACAAAGTAAAAAAATAAAATAATATATGTCTGAGGCTCTTTGGTGAAAAAGTGAAAAGTCTTTATTTGGAGAATAGACATTTCTGGCTTTGAATTATTTTTAGAAGAACTCAGAGAATAGACTTTACAACAGCTCTGCTTGTGTATAAGTCTCTTCATGGTCTGATACCAAAGTACATCGATGTCAGGGTAGAGCCATATGAACCTCAGGGAGTCGTCTCCTGCTGGTTCCAGAGTGAAAACTAAACGTTTGGCGTTTCAGTTTTATACGGCTAAAGTCTTCCAGAAGATGTGAGACAGGCCTCAACTGGGAACAGTTATTTTGTATCTGTGCATATGACATACTGCATATCACTCTTAAGATAAGATAAGATGAGATAAACTTTATTGATCCCGAAGGAAATTACAGAACTATTACTTTTTGCCTTTAATGTAATTATTATAATTTATGGATTGATTTTTTTGTCATTGTAAAGCACTTTGAATTGCCTTCTGTACGACTTAAACAAAATCCCCTTGCCTTGTCTATTTACTAGCATAAGTGTTTTCAAAAAAGTACCTGAACTTATTTGGGGAACTTCAGTGAACAGATTTTTTTTTGTTTTGTTTCACAGGATCAGATCATTTTTTTTGTACATGCTTTTATATGGGATACTTGTTGTAGTAGTCGTAGCAGAAGTTGTAGCTGTATTTCTTGTCGAAGGGACGGCATTAGCTCTGTTGATAGACAGAGACGACCCATTGACCCAAAGTTCTGCGTTTTGACCCCCCGTCCCATCAGTGTTGTTCTCTTCGTAGGCAGGAAGCTTAACCGACCTTGTCACATATTCTCTTATGAGTGCGAGTGGGTGAATATCTCTTTGATGTAAAGCCCATTGAAGTAGAAAACAGTTATATAAATGTTTGCTATTTTATATTCCATTTCAGTCACGTTAGAAGTATGGGTGATGTTAGCTACTGTTGGGTCTGAGATGTCATATTCATAGCAGCAGTAAATTGTGTGTAAAACCTTCACTTCTATCTCTAGTCGTAATACTTCGCTTGTGTACCACCTCCTGAAATATGCATCAATCTAACTTTTCACCTCATCCCACTTCACCGCCCGTGATCTCTGTCCAAATGATAAATATCTGATGGTGTACATGTACATGGCAGAAATCTGAACAGCTATTGCCTCTCTAATGCAGCCATTAGCATTAGCGCTGCTCTCCAAAACTCGAGGAAGCTTTCACACACTGTTGGAACCCGCTCCTCCAACAACAACAGCATTAGCCTCCATGTTAATTGATGCTACGCTGAATAGCCTGGCTCACAGTTCACCCTAATGGTCCGAGGAAGGGGGGGGATTTTTCAATTATTTCCATTGCCGTCGTTGGACTAATTTTATATCGAGATGGTTTTGTGTAAAAGCAAAATTAGGATATTCCAGTACGTAATTTAAACAGCTCCGATGGAGTGTGGAAAGATTTGTATCTAATTATCCAGAAGCCCATTTTAGAGTGCTATATAGTGCAATATGCAACAATGTTATGTTGTATAAGCATGGAGAAAACAATCTTAGAAATGTCAAGGTTACTGTACATGTGTTGGTGGTGATGTTGCCTTTAGCCTGTCAAGATGTCAGAAGAATTATATCAACACAATGCATTGATTTGATGACGGATGCAATCAACATCAAACACATGTCATAATAACACAGCAGAAGTATGAAAAGGAAGGGATTTGATATGATCCAATTGTATATCCATTTGCATTTGACCCATTCTTCCATCCAGTCTACATACTGTAATCAAATAAACAGTCGATTGGCCCGAGTTCCCATTTTGATAACAGTAAAGATGCTGCCTGGTGTTTATTAAAGTTAGGATTGAGATGTGGTCTGAAAGGAATGCTGTGAAAGCACTGTGATTTGAGTAAAAAAAAATTGAGAAATATGCAGTAATATTACTGTCTGGGATATTTCAATACAATATTATTGCAATATTTTACTAAACAATTTCAACATAGACCGTTACAATTCTAAGTCATTTGTTTTTTCAGAAAAAGTTGAAACAAGATCTAAAAAAGACTAAATCAGGAACAAAGCAAGGCTAAAATTTTACCAAATTTGAGAAATCCTAAGCAAAACCGAAATTTTGAGTCACTATTTGTGTTTGTTTAAGGCTGTGTTGGGGAAAATATGCATAATCTCAGTCACATGTAAAACCCAGTCATTCTGAGATAAACTGTTACGTTAATATTGCGTCCCCTAATATTGCGACAACAATACTTTGGCCCCCTCCTTGTGTTTTGAGCTCCGGAATGAACCTAGGAGCTATGTTGTCTGGGGCATTATGCTCCTGGTAGGGTGTCCCATGGCAGGCCAAGACCGGTTCAAAAGCTCCTTATGATGAGAGAGACCATCAAGGCCAGTTACATCGCTCAGAGGTGAAGGAGCGTCGTGAGGCAGTCCGACTCCTCCTGTGGACCCACCACCTGCAGGAGGAGCCATAAGGGACTGGTGCAGTGTGATCCGGGCAACTAGGACTGCTGCCCCCGCGACCGGCAACAGATAAGCGGAAGAGGGTGGATGGGATTTATTTTGGCGTTAAGTTTTGCAGCCCTAGAGAGACGACTAATCCTGCTGTTTCCTTGTTCATAGGAATGGGTAAACACCAGTACCGGGGATTGTGGGTATGCACCACAATCCACCATGTTCGGAGATGAACTTCTAATCTACTATACATAGTAAACATATAGGCCTGACTGTAGCATTTGCATTTGTACAGGGACAAAGGATACGCATACTTTTCCCGATTTGTTGATGTAAACAAGTGAAATACAATGCACTTAGGGTGCTCTTGCAGCATAAAGCAAACAGCCATTACCTCCGCATAACGCCCAGAGCAAAACACCAGCCAAGATCGTGCATGTGCTAAACAGGTGAGGAGGAAAGACTCGAGCGGTAAACGAATAAATAACAGGGGCGCGTTTGCCAATACCGCGGAAGAATGGAGCTAGGATTATGTGAGGGAACGAGGGAGAAGGATTGTGTAGGTTCTCAGTCGTACAGGAGTTGTCCATCGTAGGCAAAAATTCTTCAGTCTTCATCTGTACTCTGTAGTTGAAATGTAGGACGTTTCGATCTTACTCCAAAGATCGTCTTCAGCTACTGAAGGCCTGGAGCACGAAGTGGGTTTATAAAGCTAGTGAACCAGCAGGAGGAGTCAGCCTCTGAGCCCCTCCTCTCTTAATGCTAAAGGTAAAGTACTTAACGATGGTCCATTGTCTCCCCTGAGCTCCTCTCTAAGTCGTTGATACTGCTTATGGCCCTGCTGCTCCCAGGAGTACAGGCTCATTTACATGACAACGAGTAGGTTTCGCTCTGAGGTTGTTATTGCCAATTGGTTTTGGT
>OMNZ01032521.1:0-16504 GCA_900303255.1 Lesueurigobius sanzi
AAGCTAAGCCCAGGTTAGAACATATTTATGCATGTAAAAGCTAAGCCCAGGTTAGAACATATGTAAACATGTAAAAGCTAAGCTCAGGTTAGAACATATGTAAGCATGTAAAAGCTAAGCCCAGGTTAGAACATATGTAAGCATGTAAAAGCTAAGCCCAGGTTAGAACATATGTAAACATGTAAAAGCTAAGCCCAGGTTAGAACATCTGTAAGCATGTAAAAGCTAAGCTCAGGTTAGAACATATGTAAGCATGTAAAAGCTAAGCCCAGGTTAGAACATATTTATAATGTAAAAGCTAAGCTCAGGATATAACATATGTAAACATGTAAAAGCTCAGGTTAGAACATATGTAAGCATGTAAAAGCTAAGCCCAGGTTAGAACATATGTAAGCATGTAAAAGCTAAGGCCAGGTTAGAACATATGTAAGCATGTAAAAGCTCAGGTTAGAACATATGTAAACATGTAAAAGCTCAGGTTAGAACATATGTAAACATGTAAAAGCTCAGGTTAGAACATCTGTAAGCATGTAAAAGCTAAGCTCAGGTTAGAACATATGTAAACATGTAAAAGCTAAGCTCAGGTTAGAACATATGTAAGCATGTAAAAGCTAAGCTCAGGTTAGAACATATGTAAGCATGTAAAAGCTAAGCCCAGGTTAGAACATATGTAAACATGTAAAAGCTAAGCTCAGGTTAGAACATATGTAAGCATGTAAAAGCTAAGCTCAGGTTAGAACATCTGTAAGCATGTAAAAGCTAAGCTCAGGTTAGAACATATGTAAGCATGTAAAAGCTAAGCCCAGGTTAGAACATATGTAAGCATGTAAAAGCGCTGAACTATTCCTGTAAGGCTTCAATAAAGAAACATACTTGTATGAAATCTTCTTTTATAGATAAATAAATGAAAAGTTTAAAAGACACCATTAGGTAGGCTATATTTAGAGTAAAAATATGTCATTTTAAAAAAGTATTTTATATGTGTTTACATGCAGTCACACACACAAATGCCCAATGTAACAAAAATGATGCACATTAAAACTAAAATATAAGCAAATTAATATTGCTTATGTTTTGTACCTGTTTGCCAGAAGGTTCAATAAATACTCCGAAAAAAGAATTTCTTGATGATTTAATGTTTTTGGCTTTACAGGGATAAACAATAACAAATATATATAAAAAAAAATACACACTACTAAAACTAACCTAAAAATACGTTGTTTTTTCTTGAACTTGGTAAAGTGAATCCGCCAACGGAACAAGACATTTTCCACTAAATAGTAAATCTCAATGTACAGGAAATAAAATAATTTTTCTTATTGCAAAAATACTATCAAAGATATGACTTCTTTCCTTTTGTTTACTTATGTTCTTTGGACACTGGACTATATGCTCAACAACAATGTTCCTGACGGGGCCCATCTTTCCTGAAACAGAGAGAGACCCTCACCCCCCTTGCCTGCTCTCTACTGCGTACATTTTTAGTAATGCTCTCGCGTGTTATTTGTTGTTGTTTTTTTGTTGTTGGAAAGAAACACAATTTAGATTCAATAGAAATAAACTAATAATTAAAGAAATGACTCACAAAAATAAATGACAGTTATAAAAGTATCTTTTTGTCTTTTTTAAATCTTTTGATTTGCCTTTGAAATTCTCAAGGTTTCCCCACACACTTAAGGACATGCATCATTTACTGTCACTTTTTTCTGTATTCATTAAACTGAGCCACATTTGAACAAGAATCCAAATTTCAAGGCTGTGCATGTGTCATCGAACAGTTTGTCCGACTACTGCTTTGTCACTGTCACTTCACTTTTGCAGTGACAGGTTTCTCATACGTAAAAAGCAGCTGCCCACAGACGGCCTTCACACTAACTGTGATGAATGGGCCGCAGTACAAAGGTCAAACTGTGAGGCAGCCACAGTCCGTCACTCTACTGTACCCACAGCCTTGGACATGTACCAAGGTTTCACCAGCACCTTTCAATTTATCTCCAGAGAGTTCGCCTGTATACAATAACAACCTGTGTGTGTTTTTGTATGGAAATCTGTGACTGATTTGGCCACTTTTGAGGATTTCTAATGTCAAAAAATATGTTTGCAGATATGAGGCAAACATTCAATTATTTTTTTTGCTTTTCATGTGCAGCGCTTTGGAAATGACTGTTTTTTTAAAAAGTGCTGCAGACATAAAGTTGGGTTGGTGATTTAAACATCTTCAAAGCAGTTAAAATGTAGTCATTGGAATAGGCTGCATTCACGAGACATCACAGCATTCAAGTGTCTAGTTTCAAAGTGAGGCGGTGGGCACATAAGAATTTGATGCAGGTAAATAAGGCATTCATTAAAGGTACACATACTGTATATAACTTTTTATGCGAAAAAACAACAAGTTAATATTAGTTTAGTTTAGTTTAGTTTGGTTTATTTGTCACATACACATAATACATACAGTATAACATGCAGTGAAATGTTCTTTTGTACCATCCACACCAGCTGCCACAATAACAGTGACACAACATATAGACAGACACAGTATAATACTACAAGTGGAGGTGGGAGCTAGGGGCTAAGCTTGATTTAACAGTCTAATGGCCTCAGGATAGAAGCTCCTCCTCATCCTCTCAGTTTTAGCCCTGAGAAGACGGTATCTCCTTCCCGATGGCAGCAGGGAGAACAGGCTGTTGTCAGGAGCTAGTGTCCCTCACAATCGTCTCAGCCCTGCTTCGGCACCTCTGAGTGTAAATGTCCTCCAGTTTGGGTAGGCTCATCCTCAGGATCCTTTCTGCCGAGCGGACTACTCTCCTGAGAGCCAGGCGGTCCCGTTGAGTGCTGCCCCCCATCCACACTGTGATGTTGCCAGTCAGAATGCTCTCAGTGGTGCAGCTGTAAAGGTTTTTCAGCACCTGTGATGACAGCCTGAAGTCCCTCAGTCGTCTGAGATGGTATAGACGCTGGCGAGACTTTTTCACTAAAAATGTAGTGTGCGCTGTCCAGCTCAGGTCCTGGGATATGTGCATCCCCAGATATTTAAAACTGTCCACTCTCTCCACTGGTGTTCCATTGATGTTAATGGGACCGTACTGCTCCGGCTTGCTCCTGCCAAAGTCCACTATCAGCTCCTTTGTTTTGTCGATGTTTAGTTCCAGGTTGTTATTTTGACACCTGTCTATCAAATGTCTATCTCCGAGCGATAGCATGTCTCGTCATCGCCGGAGATCAGACCAACTAGACTAGACAGACTTAGACTATTAAGGCATATTCGAGCTTCGACCCAGTGGCTGTATGGGTGCTAACCTGGCAGAAGCAAGATTAATATGTGTAGCACTCTAAGTTCAACATGTTATCAATCTGGGATGGCTCCCGTTCAACTAGTCTGTGAGAAGATCATTCAGTACAATACTTTGAGCTGATTGGGTGAAGCCCGGGCCAGTACCCGTCTTCCATAAGTGAGTCATGTGACGTGTCACATGGCGGTAGGAATGACAGGGGGATGTGTTGAAAAATGTTTTAAATGTGTTGAACTCAACATCTACGAAGTCCTCTGTGCTACTGACTGTCGAACTGTAGCCTACATATCCACACAGCAGCATGTCATTGGTCCGAACCACCACTGTTTACGAAACAGATCAGAGTCTTTCAACATGGACTTGTTGTGAGACTGTCATCCTGCAGCGCAAGGTCATATGGTTCCAGCATGGTACATTTACTTAATACTACAATACACCAAATTAAAAGGCCCTGGGTACAAACTATCTTCGTGGGCCCCCTGACACATATAGACCTATTTATAAATAGACTTCACAGGGCCCCTCCCTTGGCTTGGGCCCTGGGTACTCAGTACCCTTTACCCCCCCCCGTGTGAGGCTCATGAAATGATTTACTTTCCATCACAGTGGCCGTTATGACGCTCCAGGATCAATTGTTCTTCAGGTTTCGTACCAGGAACTTATCAGAAACCATAACATAATAATCCTGGGCCACTAAAAGGTCAAATATGCACTAATATAAAAAAAATTTAAAAATTTAAAAAAACATACTGTATAGTGCAGCAGTAAATGTATTATAGTATCCACATGAAACAAGTACTGGTTTAATTTCACATGTTCTCTGTCTGTATGAAACAAGGTCAAATTATTTCCTCAAGCGTCTAAAAGGGATGACAATATTTAAATTATGCCAGATAAGATATAGTTCTTTATTGATCTCCTAATGGAGAAATGTACTTGTTACAACAGCTCTAGGACAAGACATGATTGTGAAACAAATCACTACCAAATAATGATCAGGTTCTACATTTGTGGATTTTCTATTTTGGATATTGCTTTCAAAAGCTGTTTCTGTCTCATAGAGTTACATTTGATATGCCCTCCATCTGACATTATGACATCAAGAATTTCAAGAACGTGAACACGACCTATATTATTTATGTACAATTACAAAAAAAGAAAGAAAGAGAAACATTTTAAAAGCCAAAACCAAAAAGCAGAATGAGCTCCACACTCAGAGTTGCCAGTGCAGATCTAAAGCCAAGTTATTATTGTTGTTGTGCCCTTGGGAATGACACGGTTGGCATATATAGGCACATGTCTGTCAATCTGGGCAGCTGTGTTGCTATGTGGAGTGGAAATGAGTAACAGCCTGTAGCACTTTAAAAACATAAATCCACACCATTGTTAAAATATGGAATATATGGCAACAGTCGAAAAGGCATTTTTATTATTAGCCTATTTTCGTGAGTAGCCAAGAAGTGAATTGTCCAAAATATCTCAAAAATAGGTGAACTAGCTACTTGACCAAATAGAATATGGATCGTTCTAGCATAGCCTTGTTCCAGCCTAAATATCAAAATCACAGCAAAAAGTTCCCATGATTCTGTACAAAACTTTTGCCTTGGCCGATAACCTGAACTGAAAATGTTGTGTGGTCAAAACAGAGATAGATGAAGTCTAGACCATCCTCAGTGAATTCCTTTTAAAATTCCATTTGGAGTAATTAACTTATGAATAATCAAATAGATGGAGGAGGCTTAAAAAGGTCAGATCTCGGATGAAATAGTCTAGTAGTGCTCTCAGTCTGCAAACTCGAAATAGCTCATTATATTTGGCCAGGTATTCATTTGAGTGTAAGTGATCAAGGACAACAGGATTTAGTGCGAAAATCCAGCGCATTTATAAACCCGTCTGGAAATGTTGCGCCTTTTGCTGGTTATTACGGTAATACCAAACTGGCCTGGGTGGTTTTCTTTTAGAGTTGCAGATAGTATGCTCGGAAGGGACGCTCTGCTGGATTCTGATTGGTTGGAGCGACTGTAAACATCTTTGATTTTCTGATTTCTTAGTTGAAGTGTGATTTTTATTAGACCTATGATGAGTCGAACCCTAGTCTGACCCTGTCCCAAACTCTAATCTTAATCATAGCAAAATTATTAACCCTGAAATTCCAGTTCCAAATCCAAACCTAAGTTTTGTTTTACTTTTATACAATGAAGGTACTGTCTTTGATTTTTGCTAGAATTTTGCAAACACGACATGATCTGCGAGTCTGTCCCTCCCGATCCTCTTATTTAGATGTCGCGCATCTTGGAAGACCGATCCAGATTACCGTAAAGAACAGGCAAAACGCGCAACATCTTTTAAATGGACGTGCAGTAAACTGTGTTGAGCTGCTATATTTTTCACTCAGACTGCGTAGAAAAGCAGCTTATGTTTTAAATACATCTCTTTTTCCCGAGGAAGGGCCCTCTCCTGCCGTACAATACTGTCTATATTTTATTCACTTTGGCAAATATGGTAACAGTCGAAAAAGCATTTTTTATTAACCTATTTCTTCATAATTGTGAGTAGCCAAGAAGTGAATTGTCCAAAATACATGTAAAAAATAAAATAGTAAAATACATGAGTAGTTCGAGAATAGCCATATTCCAGCCCAAATATCAAAATCGACTCGAGAATGGCAGCGTTTCATACAACTCTCTCGTTTCTCATTGGTGTTTGGGACAACAGTTGTGCCCAAGGATCAATGAAAACATGCAAAATATATAACCAAAGAAAACTAAATATACAAATATGCCAAATGTTTAATAACTGGGTTTGCTGTTTTGGTGAAAATGTAATCTAATGCGTCATATGCACTTTTAGTTCTGTATTATATTACATTTATAAACTAATTTCCCTTGGAAAATTTCCAACCAACCCGATCACTTTATTAACTTACTCCAAATACTAACTCAGAGGGCGCCCCATAGTGGACAGACCATAAAGTGCAAAGTGGCAAAGAAAAACTCCACTTCAGTGTGTATAGTTTCGCAGAGTGACTTTTATTTCAGAAAATTACAAGTTCATACACCTGCCATTTCCACTAGTAGTTAAATGCAAGTTTTTTTTCCCAGAACAGGTTTCATTGTCTGTTTCATTGAGCTGCAGAACAGAAACGTTTCGGTGTCAAATACAGATATATAATATATATATTTATTAAAAAAAAAAAATCTTTCATACCGTGTGACTCCGCTATTTGACTACTGTCACTGCTTCGGCATCTGCGTGATATTTATGAACCTGCTATACTGAACTAACAAACTCAAACAAGGTGACTTCTCTTTGACTAGATATTAGTTACATGCCTCTCTTGTCGTAAAACTAAGATTATTTGGAGTCTGGTACAACCTCTGCGTGGAGTCATGCTTCCCGCTTCCAGCCCGCTCAAACAGAAAGAAGCCACTGAGGTCTTTTGTTGGCCGCGAACATGTAGCCTTTCTATCAGGGGCAATCGTATTCATACAAGCTATGTAAGAAGAAAAAGTCCAATGTTGCTCTTGCAGACGTTGATATCGTTGATGTGCGAGGTGAGCCTCTTGATGGTTTTACACAATATTTCTAAGAGTAAGGTGTTTATTTTTTATTTTTTTTAAGACAGAGGGTCAAAACAATCCATTGTGATTAAGTGCTGTAGCATTGTCCTTCTGGAGGCTGCGGAAGCTTCATGTTTTCTTTGGACATCATTAGACGCCTCAATTCTTGAAGAACAATTTTAATACTATAAGAATTCTGCCATTTGGCTAGGATTGGTATGCTACGCGAGTCCACCTGTAAAACAGAGCACAGACAACAGCAGATCAGTCACGGAGACAGCGGCTGACACTGACTTACGGCACGTCACATGGGGCTGTCATTTAACAGCGTCTTATCGCTATTCTTCAAAGAACTGACTAATAAACTGCCGGGCAAAAGAAACACTTGATTTAACCAAGTAAATGGGGAAGAATCGCCCATTGGACAAGTACTGCGTGCCGTTTTTGAGCGGGGAGTTCCCATGGTTGTGTAAAATGAAGAGTTGTTCTTCCAGAATCATTGCCAAAACGTTGAATATGCATGTGAAATCAGGGGGATTGATGGAATAAACTTCATTTAGCTGCAGCATCATTGATCTAAGCTGCTGCCTGCTCCATCAACCCTGATGTCACACAAGCACAACCAACATCTAAATAAGAAGTAAATCTAAATGTCAATCATTAAAAAAAAGTATTCCTTTTAATAACCCATAATTTAACACTGTGTTTAAGGAGAATGTGTTTTCTAAACTTTAAATATGATATTTCTATCCTTAAAGCAAACCAGACCAAGGGTCACAGTGCGCTAGAACCCTGGTCACCGTTTAGCCGCCCTCCAGAGAGTGGGCCAGTACTTTCCCCAACACCGCACCCTCAATGAGGAAATACAGCTTTGATTTGAGATTCAGCTCATCTCTAATTATTTTACTGAACATGCAGTAACCGTCTAAACAAAGATTCTTAGCCATTTGCTTAGTTTAATCCATTCAATCCAGGTAGTGACTTTTAGCCAACCTATCCCCTGTTCAAATGATGGACACAAGAAGCCAGGCCCCAAGTCTAAAACCTTCCCTCCACAAATGTGTCACAAACAAAAATGCATTTTAGATTTCAATGTGTTCTGTTCACACCCATTGTTGATTTCATGGACATGGGATTTTGATTCTTTAAATGACCTCTGAGTTCCTCTAACCCAGTGGTTTCTAATGTGGAGTTCGGCAGGCACTGACAAGTATTTTTTGTAATTATTAATTTTATTTCACGATGAAAGTAAATAGTCTATATTATTCAGGCCAGTTTTGAAGGTTCTCTACTTCATATAATAAGCATCCTTTAGCGGTGGGGTCCTGTACGTTTTTTTTGGGGGGGGGTCAAGGCCTGAAAAGTTTGTGAACCCCTGCTCTAACCTGACCCCCTGAACTCTCTTGCACCAAAGTTAAAATGTTATGAAAAAGTGGGGAAACTAGTGTTGTTCCAATACCAATACTTGGATCAGAGTAATCGCCGATACCACAGCGAGTGAATAAAAACAATTGTGCTGGGAGTTATGCAGCTTGTGATTATGTAGAGATTACTGTGACTGCAGAGGCCCACAAAAACACAAGTAGGTATCGGATAGGTTTTGGTTGAGGTACTTGCAGATACCGATACCTGCATCGGTATTGGAACAACCCCAGGGGAAACAGCGGGGACATCCTAGAAAAGGCCACCGTCATTGATCCAAACTGAGTGGCTGAGAGAACTGTTTGTTTGACATCACAATAGAAGTAATGAGAAGTAGGCGTGTTACGTTACTTACTGTTCCGTTGGAATTATTTATCCCATTCATACTAATTTTAGTTTCAAATCTAACGGTTGGGGCTGTGTCTGGGTACCCGGGTCCACAATCCACCTTCAGGCTGTACATTCTGTTCTCATAATTGGTCTGAAACGAAAGACAAAACACAACACTTAGATCAAGTCATTAGAGAAAAGTGCTCTACAAACTTAATACTGTATGTACCAAGGAAATATAAAATTAATGGCACATGGCTTTACAGCCCATCTCCTGAAAAAGCAGAACCTGATGCAGATCCGGACCCGAACCTTGTATTGACCTTTGGACCCGACTGAGTAAATCCCCTCAGTCGCTCTGAGCTACAGCTCAGATGAACAGAAAGAGCGGTCCCTCAGCTCCTCGGTAGATTTTTATTTCGATCCAGAAATGACAAGTGGCACCGCGGCAGAGTCAGGCTAAAAACTAGGACTAAACCAGGTCTAAACCAAGTCTGAGCCAAGGTCAGGCAAAGGAACATATGGAGTCAATTTATGTTAGAGGAATAATAGTTAGTTATTTATTTTTGAACCTGGGTCACTTGTAATTCAATGCCCCTGCTTTATAGTGGTATTAAAATAAAGTTAAAAAAAAATCTCTACTTTGGACTTTGTTGCTTTAAAATGGCAAAAAAAGGACAATTTCTGTTTAAGCACAGCCAATATAAAAGAACTGTCAGCACACGGTAAAGCGTGAAACAATAGACTAACAAAAAGCTTGTGACGCCAGGAGCCTCCCAATGATACAAAAATAAAAGGTTCATTTTTGATTTGTTACAGATTTGGACAGAAAAGATACATACAATTTATTCTCAGCAAACACTGAAATATTAGTTTCATTTTCATTTCAAATACTGTATTTGAGGGTGAATAGAAGCACAACAGAAATGGACGAAAACGCGGTGAGATTTTTGTGAGACAGCACAAAACCGGCTATAGCCAGATTTTGCCCTTTTTCAAAAGCAAATGGCCGGTAAATATAATTACCACCGGTCCAAGATACGGACCAAAGAAATCTGGATAATTAACTGAAAAATATGAATAAGAGATATATATATATATATATATATATATATAAATAAAAGATGTTTGGCATTTCTCTTTGTGCATAGTCAAATTTTGAAAACTGTGGTACTCTCACAGAAGTGTGCCAAGAACTTTACAGTTAATAAATTAAATTTGATAATTCCTTAAACCGACGTGAGTTCAGTCAGACTGAAGCCTGTGCAGACTCCTCCCAGGACTGACCCCAGGAGTGAGCGCTCGAGTCACTCTGCACGGGCGATTGTCCCGGGAGTTTCATCATTCTTGGCAGTTTTTTGGTGATTTAGCCTGCGCTTTGCTTTATTAATTGCTGAGTGTTTAATCTCAGCTGTGAGATTAATCACATTCATCTTGTACCTGAAGCCTTGTAGGCATGAAAGAGCATCCCCCAACAGCACTGCTCCTACAGCCAGGACAGAGCTGACGACAGACAGGGCACATGTTTGGCACCTGACGGTTATTGTGTAGATGCGTCGTTGTTGGCATTTAGAACCTAATACTTATACTGTGATTTAGAAGTACAGCTAGTTAAGTTTATATCCTACACCCTCTGAACGCCTCACATGAGCAGCAGCCTCTCTGTTTAAGCAGAGATAGAAATGACCTGTAAGTTCCCCACAGGATTTATTTCAACTGCAATTGGTAGGTCAGATGATTTCTCAGTTTACAATCTTCTTTCTTAGTCCTGGCTGTGTTCACGCACCAACTGTGGCTGTGTGAACATTGCTGTAAAAAACTGTTGTCAGTTTTGCATATGTTGGCGTTTAGGTGGTGAGGGTTGTATTGGGGATGAACTGAGGCAGGGGCGGTACGGCGCTCGTCTGTGGAAGCACAGCTTCAATGCGGGCACCAGGAATTCAACAGGGATTGGCTGGGCGACCCATTTACTGACTGGGGCTTTGTTTACTTACAGATGAATCGTTTCTGAATCGCATCGTGGCCCTCTGAATCGTAATCGAATCGAAACTTTGACTGCAGGTAAATGTAGGTTTATTATTGATAATGATAATGAATAACTGTTATTGATAATGAATAACTGTTATTGACACAATATTTATTACATTTCAATATGACTGGTAATTTTCATCAAAGGCCGGATTTTACGATCCCGCCGGGCAAAAAGAAAAAAAAAAGTCTAGTGGAAGCTCTGACGTAGACCTAATCAGGGAGCTACTTCACAGTCAGCTGAATAGCCCACTGATTATTTCATTTATTGTACATCGACACAATTAAAGTAATGCAATTAATGTGACCCTCGTCGGGCTTGTTTAATGCTGCCTCCACCAGCTCAGCTCATTATATCCACTTGACTATGCTTCTCTGATTAGTTGTGTGTGAGGGCTGCAACCAACGTGAGAAAATTAAGTTGAAAAGTTTTTGTGTAGGTGTGTTGTCGCCGTGCGTGATTAGTCAGTTGTGTACTTATACTGCAGCGTGTATCTGTTGTATATGACAAGGGCTAAAGTTTGTGACATAACCAGCTTTACAAACACGTTTCAATTGTGCCCGTGTAAAACCGTATCATTTCAGATGGCAACAATAAAGCAGGAGTAATGTTTTGGGTGTTTTTGTTTAACAGTTAACACTAAATTAATGAGAGGCCTGTAGTATCAATGTAGCAGAGTTCACAGAAGCACATTTTGCATTTCTTTTACTTTTTTTTTTTCAAATTCCTGAGGAAATTTCACAATAGGAAATTGTGAGTCAAACTTTAACCTTGCCCCATTGTGGTTCTCTTGTTGGTGGTTGTGTATTTTTACTGCTGCAACAAAAGATTATTTTGGCAATCAATTAATTGGCCGAATATCTTTATGATTGATCGTTTGGCTGCAAAAGATGCAAGGAAAATGTATTTTTTATAAAATTTCACCAAAATGACACCTTTTGTGAACGTCTGCATGGAGTAAACTTAAAGGTGATGTTTGTAGGATGCTCTTAGTGCAAGTTTCAAAATACATTTTATTTTGTTTGACCTTAATTTAACCAGGAAAGTCCCACTGAGATTAAGAGTCTCTTTTTCAGGGGAGGGGACTCCTGGCACTGTATGTGAACATACCATTCCTCATTTGAAAGCTCAGAACCTAGAATTCAGTCTAAGATTGTGAAAGTGTCTCATTTCATATTCATTTCCAAACTGGTTTTGCCATAGGATCTGGCAGCCCCAGAGTGAGGCTCATTCTGCTCTGATTAGATCATGGTCAGGAGATACGTCTCATATCTGGGAGTAATAGATCTAGTCAAAGATCTACTAAAATCTTCTATACTACATACCTGTACAGACAAATTTGTTTTGTCATCAAAAATACAGCATTTTGATATAATTCTTCTGGGTACGTACCAGAAATGATTAATCGATTGCTATTTCAATAGTTGATCAGTTGTCAATCGATTGTACAATTAATCCACCTGTATAGGTTGCATTCATGGAGCATCAAACCATCCTAAAGAGCAGGTAGCTATCAAAATGCAGATTTCTAGTCTTACGCTCAAATTCCACATTCTCCGCTGCGCACCGCCACGCACTGCCGCGGGCCGCCTCCGAGCTTCCCCCAAGGCTCAACGCCCACTACATCCGTCCCACACCGCTCCACCTGGGTGCGTCAAGTCTAGTAGCGCATGCGTGAGATGTATGAAGTCTGCTTAATTTCTCCGACGTGGCGGAGACGGACCACAAAAATAGAAGTCCTCCATATTTTGGTCGAGGCGGTCCGCAGCGGAGCGGAGCTGACGTGGCGGAGCGGAGGATGTGGAACAGCGCAGCAGGCTTAAAATAGCTACGCATTTGCTGCGCACAGGCGGAGAGGGTCGTGGCGGAGCGGTGCGCAGCGGAGGATGTGGAATTTGGCCGTTAGTTTATTGCTAATGTACGGTTGCTGTAATTCCTGGACCAATCCACATGAAACAAAAACTGTCACAGAGTTCAATGTCTGACTCTTCTCTGTCAGCACATAGGAACTAAGGTCTAATTATTTTCTCATTAAAATGTGCCTAAAAGTAACCTGGCAGAAGCCAGGTTGATATGTGTAGCTCTAAATTGAGTTCTACACATTATCAATCTGGAAAGACTCCCGTGCAAACTGTCCGTGAAAAGGAGGGACAATCAGTACAATACTTTGAGCTGATTGGGC
This sequence comes from Lesueurigobius sanzi, assembly GCA_900303255.1. Classification (NCBI taxonomy): domain Eukaryota; kingdom Metazoa; phylum Chordata; class Actinopteri; order Gobiiformes; family Gobiidae; genus Lesueurigobius; species Lesueurigobius sanzi. The sequence continues at coordinate 12,814 of OMNZ01032521.1, forward strand.
CCCAGTTAGTACACGCCTTCCTAAATGCGGTTTTAGCCAATCATAGCAGCAAGTCATGTGACGTATCACCCACAGCAGGAAATCTAGTCGGGAGGGAAAGCACAAACATCTTTTCCATCTACAAACGCACAAAGCGCTCCCCCTTGGTATTTCAGCTAAAATAAAAAAAAATAGAATAGTCAATTGCGACATCTACGAAGTCCTCCGAGGTAGCCATGTTTGTTTTTGCCGGGGCTGACTGTCGTCATACCTACACCTGCCCCAAGCTACACAGCAGCATGTCATTGGTCCGAACCACAGGTTGTGACGAGACTGAAATACTGAACTGAAATAGAATTCTGTAACGTGAATGCAACCCATTGTTGCATGTACTGTATCTTTGTGTGATGCTCTTCTTGGTGGCTGTGGACGTGTATTGCTGCGTGTCTGTGTGGCGCTCACTCGAGGTGGTCCGATGATCATGCCTCTCCACTTCGTCAGGGTCATGTCGTCATCGTCCTCCAGGCCCCAGCTCACTGTGCCATCGCCCTCGCCCTTCTGGCCCTCCTCGAGCTCCTCCAACAAGCGGAAATTACGTGGGACTGTAACTGCTGACAAAAAGCCAAGTAAGATGTATATCTGCATCCAGTTTTGATTTCAAATGATATACTCGTTTCATTTGTTGTGTGACAGGGCTCCAGTATCAGAGGCTCAGAGCGGTCAATTCAAAATGCAGCAGCACCGTCATGGTAATACTTGGGCAAGACACTTTTTAGTGTGACTGTGATGTTGGTTTAAATACAGTGTGAAAATAGCTGAGTAATCAGGCTTTTTACAAATAGTTGTTTTAATTATTGTTTTATCCAACATTTTATGATAAATGAGACCATAGTAAACATTAAACAAGTAATATTTGGTGCTTTAGTGCAATGGATCTTGACTGGTATGTGTCCCAAGTAAGAATTTATTTATGTATAATGGAAAATACAGTTTTATTCCACAATTTGTTGTGGAACAGGCATGTAAAGATGAAACAATTCAAATTCTGTCATTTTGATTCGTGTTTTCGCACTTTTTCTATATTAATATTGAGAGAAATGTTCCTTCAGTCCATTCTTGGTGGCAGTAAGCTACGTTTGTAGGTGCGGCCCTGTGGTAGACTGATGGAAGCAAGGATGCCCATCTTCACCAAAACCATCAACTCTCACACACTACATACATACAGGCGGAGGGTGAAGTGTCTTGCCCAAGAACATGTCAATCTGCACCTGAAGGAGCCAGGATTCAAACCTCCAACCTCTGGGTTATTGGGCGACCTGCTCTACCATGTGAGCTTTGTCGCCCTGTTGGGGATCACTGCTTTAAAACGATAATAAAATGAAGTTCTCAGTAAAATAATGGTTTGATTATATGCAAATATTTCTGATGTAGTTTTGTGTAGTGTAGTAGTTGTTGTAGTGAATGATTTCTATCCCAACAAAATGATCCAAGTATGGATTACCTAAAGTAATCGTAAATTTAGTCTAAACAATGCCTTTAAGATCCCCAAAGCCTCGACTGATGGAAATGTGGATAACCTGCAGACCACAACCTCCACATTCAGGAGAGGAGGATCTAGTAACAAGAGAACCCGACTGTGGTTCAGGTGACATCATGCCTCCAACCAATCATACAATTTCATTAGTTACCTAGTAGTGGCCTTAATTATTTCATATGTCTATGTCTGATGGCAAGAGGAAAAAGTTGACAGGATGAGCAGCAGAATCTCTACAAAATACTGAGAAATACCATGAGTGACAGAAAGTTGAAAGAAGGCTTGCCTTGACTTGTTATCCTGTTGTTGTAGAACTATGCGTTGACGTCAAAGATAACCTGGGGTACTACGGTATATGCGCAGGATTTAGGTCAGATATATTTGTAAACGCGAGCCTCAGCACATTTTAAAACCCTGACAATGTTAAACGACCCCCTGATCCATGCGCAACTGAGAAGTGTTCAGATGAAGAACGGGCAATTTCACATATTCTTCTTCCTTAAACTGATAACGCACGATTTGACGTCGTTTTAACCCGTTCGCATCTCATTTGTGATGTAAAAGTTGGTCAGACTTTATTTTGCAGTCTCATCAGCCACACTTCCTGGTGGGCGCTAAAGGGGCTGCGCTGCGGCTCGGGCTATTTGCTGAAATCAAGCATGCCATCTAAAATCAACCTGTGTTTTAAACATCGCAGTTTTAACGCCAAATCGTGGGTCTGCGCACATATAAGCTATGTTTGATAGAGTTACAGCATATTATCCCTTCTCGAGCGTGACGACAGATTTCGAGATTCCACCTTGAATGTTAAGTGTTGGTAGTGGGGGAACATTTGGCCCAAGTATGTGCCGCTTCCGACACTTGTGCTGTAAACTGTGCGGGTTTAAATGATGCACAATAATAAACATCTCGCCTACAGAGCCACGATCAGCCAAAAGAAAGATTACACTATTCCACGCATGTTGTAACGGGATAACCCACGTTCTTTCACAAAAAGAAAGATGAGCTCATTCCGCTGCGTGTTGGAATATTCTAGTGGCTAACTTAGCCGAGGCTAAAGCTAACGGTAGCCACTGTTGTCTGCAGCGGGTTAGGTCTGAGTCAAAAGGCGGCTCACATGCTTCATATCGCGCAAAATCCTACACGATACACATGTTGCCCAGCATGCTTTTAAATTGGCCAAGATCGTGAGTTCAGTTTGATCGCCCTCATCAGCCATTTTCAAGAACTTGTGGGATCCCCTGTGGTAAAGCTAGGTGGGCTAACGCAGTGGCTCCTAAAGCGTTGCCTGCTCAAAGGAGCGCCGACTCACAGACCTACCTTGAGATAAACTTTCCCAAACAAGCTACATAAACAGGATGGTTGCTGCGTGCCTAAATGACAGGTCTGGTGTGACTTCGCCCAGTGCCTGCGCAGGTTTAGATATGTATTTAGATGTGGAGGCATACAGACCTGAGGTGGCCATCTCCTTCAGCCGAGTTGAGTAGCGCACAGGGCTGTGACATCAGCGGCGCTAAAACCAAGCCCAACTCTGAGCCACTTCATCATCACTTCACCCATGTCTGCATTTAACCACTCAGCCATTCAACTCCTTTCAATACTTTAATAACCACACCCAGGATTGAATACGTTTGGCAAGGAAGTGCAAACAATATACGACTTTGTAGGGAGTTGGCCTTATGTTTAGGTTTATAGGACAATAAAAGGAACACAAACACTACCTGTAGGTTTGAATAGTGATTATTTTGTCTAAAGCACCGAGATTAATATTGTAGACTAAATGACGTGCGAGAAACTCACTTTATTTTAATTCATATAAAACAATGGCCAATTTCTGAAATAGCTTGGTTGCCATGGTTTCCAAGTGCATTTTTCAGTTGGAAGAAGGACGGTGGGACAAATTTCTCCTAAAGCTGCTTGGTTTTACATTAAAGCACTGCTAATAATGTAAACGGTAGAAACAGAAAAGCAACATACCTCACAAAAACTTACCTCACCATCAAAGCTCTAATGTGAGCTCAGATTTTGTGCAATATATTACTTTTCTTTGCTGCCGTTTACATTATTAGCAGCACTTTAATGTAAAACCAAGCAGCTTTAGCAGAAATTTGTCCCACCGTCCGTCTTCCAACTGAAAAATGCACTTGGAAACCATGGCAACCAAGTTATTTCAGAAAT
>OMNZ01032528.1:6623-17796 GCA_900303255.1 Lesueurigobius sanzi
AAGAAAACATTGCGTTCAAGGGCAGTTTTATGAAAGGCACGACTCGAGAAATGCTTTTTACGAGATGCTGGTTTTGTGGGGGTGTTTGACGACCCCCCCCCCCCCAAATGAGAAAAGGAGGAGTCTGGGAGATCATAGATGCTTCGGAAAACCACAAAGTGACACACCCAACAGCGAGAGGGAAGATGCTATTCTTTCCCAGCATACATCTAGGAACATCTATGCTATAAATACACTTACAGGGCTATAATGTTGCCGGATATGTTTAAGTTAATGGCTTTAATGGCTTTTTGTGCCTCGATAACAAGCGCGTCACATTTCTGAGATTCCAGCTAAAGACGAGTTACTGTCTGTGGAGCAAGTTCTTTGTTTTTTTTCTGAAATGTCTGTGAACGAATCTTCTACGGCAGCGTCAGGCCCGGGGACACCCTCCAGCACCCAACCCAAGATGTTTTTTTTTAGAAGTACACAAAAACATCAAGCATGGGTTAAAATTACTTGATTGTGTCTTGACTAGATTAGACATACAGTTGTGGCCAAAAGTTGTAAGAATGTAAGGGTATGTAAACTTAGCATTTCATAGAATATGAATGATGACACAAAAACCTTTACTTCACTCATGGTTAGTGGTTGCATGTGAAGCCATTTATTGTCAAAAAACCTGTTTGTTTACGCTTTTCAACTATCAATCAATTTTCAACGCCCGGTATCACAAACAACTTTGTCTCACAGGGCACATTCATTCAAACAACAATGTCAACAACAATGTAAAATCCATCCAACCAAAGTTTACACATTGTGCATCTTGAAACAAACATTAGTTTTGTCAGAGTCCTGTATTTCAGCTGAAGTGAGACAATTTTCCTGGCAGTTGTTGAAGGTCATGTAAACGTTAGATCAGGGACATTTGAGTAGTTTCTGTTTCAGTATGATTTCAAAAGAATAAACTCAGTTCTTTGACAATAAATGGCTTTGCACAACCACTAACCATGAGTGGAAAAAAAGATTTTTGTGTTGGCATTCATATTCTATGAAAAATGGCCAAAAGATTAAAAGGGCAAACTATTGAGCACAACTGTATTTGGTAGTTACCACTGTTAAGACTTGAGTAACTGTGAAGTACCACTGTAGGTACCTATAGGAGTTACCAGGCCGTATTGTAAAGTGTTACGGTTGTGGCATAAATTATGTTTGAAGGTGCTGGCATGTTCTTCCATTTATCCAAGCCGTAGCTTGTGATCCTCTGTGGCTCACCTTAGTTTCTATAAATGCAAAAATAATCTTGAAGCATTACTCTTAAAAGAATATCTCGGCTAATAAATTTGGATCCAATGATAACAGCAGTGTTGATAGCAGTTGTATATTCACACTTGTATATTCACTAGTTTTGGCCGCTCTTCAGCAGCTCCCGGGTCAGACTGGATGGATGGACAGACACAGAGCGCGTTGGCACCTGCATGTGTCGACTGTTTGTTGCAGATGAGTGTTATTACTGGCTTTGGGCACAGCCGTCTGAGCCAGGTGAATCCCTTTCACTCACATTCACTCCCCAAATAGCCAATTATGTCAGCGTTTGAGTCAGACCTGACATATTTATTATTTTAAGGGGAGACACTACAAGCAAGTGTTATTTAGTCCCTGTTTAATGTTTATTTTTTTATTTATTCATTTATTTGATAGGGACAAGTATGTACATTCAACATGTGACACACTACAACATTTATAGCCAAGGCTAATTTGCAATGTGTATTACATATAATGTATTAACATATAAGCTCTTTCCTGGAATAACAAAATGCCAAATCTAGTAAAATTGTAACTTTAAAGGTCATTTCCTCAAAATGCTCTTACAACAACATCGCCTCTTTCAGTAGCTCGAACCGATAAATATTCCAGTTTTTTTTCCAGAGGGAATTTTCAATATTTAATTCATAGCCTGATTCATTGAGTTCTGAAGCCCAAAAACAACTAGTTTATTCAAAACTTAAGTAAGATATCCACAATCCCCTTTGCACAAATCTTTATAACAAATATATCAATGAAATAAAACCATACATTTAAACCTTTTGTTTTTTTTTATATGAAAGAAAACCTGCAATACATTTTTTACTCATTTTTGTCAGTAATATACAACAAAAGTTTCCATTTGTACACACAAACTCAACACTGCTGCATCTCTCAGGAATGGACTACTATGCCATCTTGCAGCCAAAGAAATGATAAATACATGGAATTCCTGATCAGCTCGTTGTAATTGCTGATTCTCTTTCGGTGTTGTCATGAGAACTGCGCTCAGAGGCTACGCTTTTGAGGTCGCCCTTTTCCCGAGGCCAGGTCCATATGAGGAGCAGAAAGGGGTCTTTCCCCCCCTCTACGAATCCTACTGTGAGTCGGAGCAGTGCATACAAGCCTGAGGATAATTAAAGCATTGACTAACACTTACTTTGTTTTAGTTGATCAATAAAGCGATGCTGAGGGACCGCGACGGGACTAGACCATTGGTTTCAAGTGCGTGCATCCGAGCGTGTAGTAGATTCTTCTGTTTATGCACCTAAATATGGTAGTTCCCAGTGTTTTAGCAGTTCATTTTAGGGATGGGATCAAAATCGCAGCAAATATCAACAAAATGTTGTTTTCTTGGTGGCAGTGACTGTTAAAGCTGTGTGATGTGTGTCTCACTGTTCAATTCTGTCGATTCAGAAACTATGCAGGGATTCTTTCCTCAAATGACTGATCTGACCTGATTTATTATTTATATAGGCTCTATAGGTACAAACTAATGAAGGAAGGATTAGGTATTATTATTCCTTCAAGGAAGGAAGGAAACATGGAAGGATGCAATGTCTGATGGAAGGAAGGAGGGAAGGAAGGAAGGAAGGAAGGAGGGAAGGAAGGAAGGAAGGAACAAAGGGAGGGAAGGAAGGAAGGAAGGAACAAATAAAGGGAGGGAAGGAAGGAAGGAAGGAAGGAAGGAAGGAAGGAAGGAAGGAAGGAAGGAAACATGGGAAGGAAGGAATGAGAGAAAGGTACTAGCTTTGTCCAAAATACATTTTGTCGATGTCATCTTTATAAGGATTATAAGTGTTTTTCTTATTATTACTGCATTGTATTCTGATCATGAGACGACCCACTCTACTTTTTATATTTAAAATTAATTTGAAAAAGTTTTAATGTTGGTCACTGCAGATACTATTACAGGCATCAACAGACTCTTCAGACAACATGACAACATGTCGTTACCCACTGTTTAGCACCATTATTTCAGGTGCAAAAAGATTAACATCTGGTTTATTCATGTTTCTTTGAATACTTTTTTTGTTATTTGGCGTGATTTTTCAGTCAAAAATTCATAAAACACATACTGCTATATTGTTGCATGGAGTTCTGAATTCATCTCAAACCTAACCTCAGGGTCCCACAACTCCACTAGCTCTTTTTTATGAATCAATTCCACTATTTCCCACAGATTCAAACAAGATCGTGGCAGTATACATTATCTTCATTCAAACCATTTAATCTAATATTCATTTTGGAGTAAAACTGTTTATCTTAGGTATTTTTTAACGTATAGTTAATGTTTTATGTTTATGGTAAGGGGACGCCATAGTCTCTGTTATTAATGGGGAAACACTGGATTCAGTATTTTTTAAGACTTGGTCTATACATAAGAAAAACATATAATAAGAATTGACCTAAACCTTTAAATTTGATAAATGTATTTGCTTCTTTAGTTGTTTTTGTAGATGCCGTTTCTTTCAGTTTTTGCATAAACCAAATGTATTATTATTGTGACATAATGATGGCTCTGTTGATAATATGTTTAATGTTTTATTGGGACAAAACTCTGCTAAATCTGTGCAGTGTGTAATAATAATCCTGGCCACCACTGTATGTTGTGTGATTTGTTGCAGGAGGTGGTCCGGGGGGGCTGCCGAGACATTTCCCAGAATTCATTGAGAACCCAGCCGCTGCCCATGACATCATTCACCCGCTGTCTGTGTGACCTGTGTGCTGTTGTGTGGACTTCCTGCCCCTCTCTCTCTCTCTCTCTTCGTGTTTGTGCATGTACAGGGCTGCACAATATACTGTATATATGGCCAATGCAGAGTCAGAATAACCAGGACTTTCTTGTTGATATAGTTCAGTCCAGTAGTTCTCAAGCTGTGGTCCTCTGCCTTCTTTTGGTGGTTCTCGGGGTCAACTGCAGTTTTATATGTTCATCATTGCTTAGGGCGACCATAGTGTCCACATTAAAAACTGTAACACAATGGGGATTTGTGTTACAGTTTTTGATAAATTGAATGGTAAAACTGTTTGTCTGTAAATCAGCATTGAGTAAATAGACCTTTGAGCTTTTTTAATGGCTGCAGTTGCAATGCCAGGAATGGCACTGGTGAAAAACCAGGACACCTGCCTGGGACAGACGTAGTATTAAACTGGGTCAAATCAATGGTTTTGGTGATTTCCACAGGGACATGGGACAGGGGTAAAACTGGGAGTGTCCTGAGCAGTGATTTCACTAGGGATAATTTCTCTAATTTTGAAGGACAGGGTTGTAAAAAATCCGTCATGAGCATTTTTTATCTGTCATTAATTAAAGGTGAGGTAAGATAAGGTTACTTTATTGATCCCTGTAGGGAAAGTCTCTGCATTTAACCCATCCTTCAATGCCGCTGGGCGACCCGTCAGATCACTGGGCAGCTGTGTGCACGGCTCCCCGGGACCCATCAGCTCAGCCACCGCTAATCTCTAAATATGCATATTTTGTATTAGCGTATAGCTTATTATTTATGTTTGGAACAAACCGAGATTACAGGATAAATTAAATGATGCTAAACTAAACACAATTTCTGAACAGAATCATAAAAATATTTGTTAAAACCTAACACTGCTTAACACTGACTGACTTATTCAAAGCCTCATCTGTGTCAATTTTAAGGCTTGTATGTCACTGTTACGAATTCAAAGAGCCTATTATCAGCTTTTTCCTCAAACTTTACGCTGTGTTTAAGAAACACCGGAAAAAACAAAGAAATATTCAGCTGTTCACATCGTGCATGAAAAAAAAGTGTGCTCGCTCCATGATCTCATACCTCCTCTTGCCTCTCTTTCTCTCTCTCCCTCACCGCTCAAAAATATTCAGTAAAAGACGGATAATTTTCAGTTCATGTAACCTCTGGTCCCGGGTAAACTGGGACTGTCCTGGGTAAACTGGGACGTCTGGTCACCCTTATAACTACAGATATTTAAAGTGCTTTAGTAATGTATTCAAGTTGGGTGTTTTTTCTGATTTAGACCAACTTTAGACAGAATTTAGTCCAATTTATGTCCATTTTATACCTTTTTATGTTTTACATGATTTAGTGATTTGATCTTGATTTAAGCCTTTTGGTACTTGGAAGAACTGGTATTTTTACAAGGTGGCACTTGGTGAAAAGTGTAAGAACCACCTGTTTAGTCTATTGCTGTCGTTTATGTTGGATTAGGCAGGCCTCATTTTGGTTTAAATTTGGTTTCAACTTGATGTAGAAATGGTGTTTAGACTTGGGTCAGTCCTACTTTAGCCCTTTAATTACTACTACGAAGTGGAAGTGGAAGTGGAATTGAAAATAATCAGAAAGAAAAAAAACATTCATTTCAAGTGTTCAGTTCAGTTTTATTAATTTAAGTGCTAAAATACTTGTTTGACTTGCAGATTTGACTTGCTTTCTCTCACCACGGGCACTTGTGCTCATTTGAAGAAAACCCTACAGATTTGTAGAGGACTTATTGCGGTGTAGCCTAGCCCTGGTTTTGTCATGTAGCTGTTGGTCTACTTGTAGTTCTGGTGTAGTTGTTCTTCAGTCCTCGCTTACCCTGATTTAACCTGGTTTAGTCCTTGCCATAGCATTCCTCTAGCTGGGATTCGACTCCTGTGATAGTCCAGCATCCGGCCTGTTACACATCAGATGTTCTTTCCATTATTGCGCTGCCCTGACGTCCATATTCTCATGTGCCTGCAAACCCTTTCCTCACCTCCACAGTGTGTTACCCTCATTCACAGCCTCTGCCTGCGCCCCCTCCCTCCCTCCCTGTTTTCAGAGTACCTTGGCTTGCACTGACAACGCATTGAGTGTGTTACTGACATCCCTTTTGTCCACAGGGGGCTCCTAACTCGACCCCGGGACCACCTTGAATAACAAAATGCACCTCGTGTGGGGCCGCAGACTTGCACTTGTGGCTTGTGTTTTTTAGAAAAAGCTTTAGTTTTTGATGCTGGAGTTTTGTACAAGAATTATTATTAATATGCCTGTTTTCTTTCTCCACACAGACACTACCCCACCTCATCGTTCACTGTGGTGGCTGACACTCCAGAGATCCGGCGCCTCAAAGTGCAGACGGTGACACAGAGCACGGTAATCAGAAAAAAAAACACTTGTCCCTCTCCTGAATTGGACATGTCTACCTAAAAGTGCAAATGTACCTGTGCTATCGAAATTCTTGATATTGGTATAGCTTGTTGTTGTTGGCTTTATTTGTCCTCTGCGTATGGACCATCCTTCACCAGTGCCTCAGTGTGACCTGTCTGAAGCCGTGGGCTTGAACCATTGCTAGATCTTGAGAACCATTGCTAGATTTTGAGAACCATTGCTAGATCTTGAGAAACATTGCTAGATCTTGAGAACCATTGCTAGATCTTGGCACAAAATCTTAATCGGGGCTTCCCAGCTGGAGATTTAGCCTAGTGTGTATGAGTTTTGGCTTGATGTACTAAACCTGTGTGCTTGGAGTTAAAGGTTATTTCATTTTTTTATGCATTAGCTGATATTTGTTTTTGTGATCTGTAGGAACCGACAAGTGTTTACGTTATCGGCCACGCAAGGAGAAAATCCTTTGGTGATGTAAACAATGCACCCAATAATGACATTAGTCATGTTATATTTGATCAACACAATGTGGCTACTTTTTGACGTCGTCTTTTGGGTTTGTGCAATTTGCGAACAAAATACCCCAATTTCTTAATTACAACATTATGCATCGGCCAATCGTTAGTACGTTATCGGCTTATTGCATTTTGAAACTGGTCACATGGCATGGTTAAGGTATACCAAGCCGCTTAGAGGCTCCAAAGTAAGACGCTTTATGACACACACTACAGAACAGTAGGTGGAGCAGAGCAGGTAACAGTAGAGTACAGGTATCGTAATGCCACAACAAACAAGGTTTATTCCTGTCCTGCTTTGCTACAGGTGGTAAATTTGGGTGCATTTTTTTTTCATACCATTGATTAAACTTATTTCTACTTTCTACTTTGAATACTTGAGAATTTTCAATGACAAATACCTCATTACTTCATTTAAGTAAAACTTTGACTGAGCAACGTTTACTTTTATTGGAGTAATCTGTACTTTTATTCAAGTAATGAAATCAAGTACTTTGACTACCATTACTGGGGACCCATCACTAGATCCTGTACTTGACTCATGGCCAGAATCACCCGGCTGGAGAATTTAGCCTATTGTATATGTTTTGGGTTGATGAGGGAAACCGTAACACTGGAGGCAACCCACCCAGACCCAAGGAGAACATACAAACTCCACAAGAATCAAACCTGGGACCTTCTTACTGTGAGGCGTCAGAGTTTTAGTCTGATTTAGAGTTCTTTAGACCTGCTTTTGCCCGGTTCATTTTACTTTAGAGCTGGAAGATTATTTGGGCTTGTTCTCATTCGATCTTCCAATCCAACTTTATTTATAAAGCAGTTTAAAAACAAATAGCTGCACACACATTCTGTACAGATTGTATATAATGTCATGTCTTGGGTGTTTCCTGGCTTTGTGCTTAATTTAGCTGTGTTTTGTTCTCTGTACAATTCAGTTTTTTTTAGACCTGCTTTTGTGGTTCACAGTTGGATGTTTCTCATTTTGGTAGCCCTAGTTTCAAATTAATGAAATTTAATTGGCCGTGTTCAGTCTCCCAACAGAAAGCGTGATTGTAACTGGTTGTTTTGTCTTGTTTATTGTTGCATTGTGAGCAGGACAAGCCTGTCTCAGCCCCCTGTCTCCCCTTGGGGGAGAACGCAAAGTACACTGTCCATCCAGCTGTTATTACGGTACTTTAAATGATGCGACAACTACTGCTCTAACGGCGAAGGTGAAGATATTTTGAGGCGAATGATAAAAATAACCTTACAACTGGGTCATGAGAACGGCTTTAATAAGATAAGGCTCGTAAAGGGAAATGGAGGGAAGGATTTTCACACAAGCGCTGTCGGTTTTTGGGACACAAACGCATATTCTTCTCAATGTCAAGTTTGACCGATTTTCAAACCCTTTTGATCAGTGGTTCTCAACTGGTATTTTCAGTGGGTCACGAGCCTTCCCCCAATATGTATTGACGGAAGACGAACGCACCACAAAAAGTGATGTAGGAACAAGTGACATTTTCTTGTAATAGTCAGTGGTGGGCGAAGTACTTCATTCATTCAGTCATCCATTCTTTTTTAGTTTCAATCATGTTCTTTTCTTTTTTTTATGCACAAACACTTGTTCCATTGGCAGGTCCTTTTACTTACTTCGAAAACTTATTTTTAGATCACTTTTTGCTGTTTCAAAACCCTGCGATACATCACAAATGACCGTTCCTCAAATTAAATGATTCCAAGCAGTTTTGACTTGCCAAGAAAAAAATCTTGTCCCACTGGTAAATTTCCCTAACTTCTCTACTCAAATCAAGGGCAATCTTTATCCATTTATTTCATGCTTATTCAACAATAATCATGTCAAAAATACCATATTTTACATTGTTGGATTCTTATTTGGGTAGTGGCTTGTCTTCCTAGGGCGATGGTGGGTCCTGATGATATACTAGCTCAGTACCAATGCTTTAGGACTCTTATAATGGTAAAAATAGTAGTTTAGTAATGGGAAAATTCACTTGTATGGGCTGCTATTTATAATAAAGAGCATATTGATAGCATTAGGCTATTTAGAAGCTATGATAAATAAATAAATAAATGAAACCTGCTATAGGCGTGTTGCTGTCAGATACAGTATGTGCTAGTTTACAGTGCGGGGTGTGGAGCTGTGTTTAGTGGGCCGCTGGGGTGGGGGTGGGCGTCACTCTTGCTGGGGATAACTGAGGGATTGTGGCACAGATGGTGTTTTTCTACATGGTTTATGTATCAGGCCTCAAACAATAGAAACGGCCCAACAGTGAGGGGCCATATTTATTTTATCATATTGATGTACGTTTTGGAAACATGTAAGCCCCGTTCTTAAAATACTAAAAGTGCCATCGTTTACGGATCAAAAGCGATGTCGGTGATGGTAAGGCACTAAGCCAATCATGTCATATACAGGGCAGAGCATTAGATTGAAGTTGAAATTGTCAAATCCCTGTAAAAATATATATCTGATATCTATGGGCCTACATTTAGATACATAAAGGCTTGATCTCACATAATATTTAGGAAATGTCCAATCAAGAAGAACACTTTCTCAACAATGGGCTTGTCAGTTGTAATCACTACAACACTTCAATCACTTTTTTGTTCATAATGAGGTAATTTATGTAATTGTTAGGGCTGTATAGCTCTGTCAGAGAGAGGAGAGGGCAGCCAGTGATCTTCTGAGCAGTGTTAATGATCTTCTGAAGCACTTTCCTCTGAGCCTCTGTGCAGCTGTTATACCACACACACATGAGGATGCTCTCGATCGCGCACCTATAGAAGGACACCAGTCTCTGGCAGATGTTATTTTTCCTTAGGATCCTCAGGAAATACAGTCTCTGTTGGGCCTTTTTCAGTAACTCAGAAGTGTTAACGCTCCAGCTCAGGTCCTCCTCAATGTGGACTCCAAGGAAACGGAAGTCTGTTACCCTCTCCACGCAGTCTTCTCCAATGTGCAGAGGAGATAGGTCGCTTCTCCTCCTCCTGAAGTCGATAATGACCTCCTTGGTCTTTGAAGTGTTGAGGCGTAAACATTGGATCAGTTCAATAATTACACGCCTTATTGTACAGCTTGGGTCATTTAGTTGTTTCCAGGTGAAAGTTTATATGTTAAGGGAGCAAATTGGCCCAAAACCTAGAGTACTTTTGCCTGCAGTGTCTTCCCTTAAATGCAGCATATATTTGTAAATAAAGGTCAAATTGCAAGTTTTGCAGCTCCATATTATTCTAAGCACTAAAACTTTTTAAGGTGGGGGTCCCGATTTGCTTGCATGGTAATTTTGTTATGACCTTGAAGCGTTGAAACGAACACCGGAAAGACGGAGCCCACAACCTTTTTGGCTGAGAGTGTATTTTTTTTTTTACCCCTTGACTGTACTTAAACTGCGCCTTTTACAGAAGTTGAGGTTGTTTATGGGGAACTAGAGTGACCCTATTGCCATGGCAGCCAGCTCCCAAGCCTGTCACACCTCATTACGAGACGTTTTCACAGCACAAAACCGAAGGAGAAAAAAAACAACAAAAAAAACACCACTCAACCAGGGAGGGGAAAAAGGAGTGTTGACGAAAATGGAGAGGGAGGTCTGAGGAGAGACAGGAAGGCAGCGGCGCGGAAAAGCAACGAGATAAAAGTCCAAAAATCCCCAGAGGACACAGGAAGAAGATGCTACAGGAATGCAAATATGAGAGGCTAATTCTGATGAGTGGGAGCTTGAGTTAGTCTGTGCTGCAGTAAAATATGAATGGATTAAGTGGGAGGAGAGGGAGAGAGATGTGATTGGCCGAGAATGGGCTGTTACATAAAGAGAATTTGGACATGTTGAAATTAAGTGATCTATAAGTTGAAGAGAGTGAGACAGTGTGCGTGTGGTCTATTTTTGGTTGAATATGGAGAGCTACAGTATGTAGGACTGCACTGCAATAGATGTATCCTAAAACATATTGTGTTGCAAAATTCGGTGAAGTGATGTCTTTATCGCAAAAAGCCACAATACACTAAATCTCAAAATCAGTAATGTCTTCCATTTGATGTAATTAATGTGATTTTTGTACAACTTATTTGTAAATAATATGGAACTTATAAATATGCAAACGTTTAGTTATAGTTATAATTTTCCTAATTCTGTTCCATTTTAGCCGCGATTTGGTCCTGATTTAGTGTCATTTTGACACAATTTGTTGAAATTAGGGATGTTAAAAATAATCGATTTGGCGATATATCGCGATATTACGTGCGATTCTCGA
>OMNZ01032534.1:0-15549 GCA_900303255.1 Lesueurigobius sanzi
GACTATACCAGGTCTAAACCAGGACTACACCAAGTCTAAACCAGGTCTAAACCAGGTCTAAACCAGGTCTAAACCAGGTCTAAACCAGGTCTAAACCAGGTCTAAACCAGGTCTAAACCAGGTCTAAACCAGGTCTAAACCAGGTCTAAACCAGGTCTAAACCAGGTCTAAACCAGGTCTAAACCAGGTCTAAACCAGGTCTAAACCAGGTCTAAACCAGGTCTAAACCAGGTCTAAACCAGGTCTAAACCAGATCTAAACCAGGTCTAAACCAGGTCTAAACCAGGTCTAAACCAGGTCTAAACCAGATCTAAACAAGGTCTAAAGGAGTAAACCACTAAACCAGGTCTAAACTGGGACTAAACCAGGACTAAACCACAACTAAACCAGGACTAAACCAGTGACCAAACCAGGTCTAAACCAGATCTAAACAAGGTCTAAAGGAGTAAACCACTAAACCAGGATCACTTTGAAAAAATATACTGTATATATATTTTTACTTTTAACCCAATTTTAAAAATGTAGTAGAAAGAGTAGAAAGTACAAATACAGGCTCTAAAATGTAGTGAAGTAAAAGTAAGTATTCATCATAAAATGTACTGTAATGTAAAGTAAAAGTACCAATAATGAACTTTTTACTTTCCACCACTGATTAGTTTAGTTGTTAATATTTCAGCCCCTGTAGGGCCCTGTTGTATACAACAGGAAGTAGTGTAAAAGTAAAAAAAGAGTTTTTGAATCTGGAGATTGAAAGTCTGCATTGCCGAGGTCATTATTATTACATTCCCTGTAATCCTTAAAGGTAGCTGGAGCTCAACCCTGTCACTTGTCATTTAAGTTACATGACGAAGGAGACTCATTAGGAGCTTACATAAGAGGGATGAAAGGCCTGTTCACCCCACGGTCGCATATCATTTGGATGGTGCAGCCTTTGTGTTTCATGCGAGGGCTTCCCCACCTCCAGGTAATCCTCTTGTCAGGCAGTCCCTCTGGCCCAGAGATGGAGGAATACAGTGAATTATTCAGCCAAAGGAAACTAAAAATACCAGCGTGTCTGTTTGTACCCGATGAATTATTCTCTGTGTGCGCGGTGCCTTCAGCGTCGAGACTGTCCGAGTGAAGACAGCCAAAGAACAGGTGCAGCAGGAGGCACTTCCAGTTTTTGTGCTGGGAGACAGAGATAAGACAAAAACATGGCCAAAGATGCAAAGCAAAGGTGTGATACAGCAGAGGTGGGAGTTAGCGCTTCCATTAGAAGAGTTCATTTGCAAAAGCAGATATCTTTGTTTTGAATCTGTTGCAAACTTGTTACTGTACTCTACAGGTGGCACCAGTCAAACTGAAGTTCAATCAATAACAAGTGACTTCATATTTCTGATTCACTCAAGTAGCAGTGATTTATTGTCATTAAATCACTGCGACACAAAGAGAAAATTACAAGCGTAAATTGATTTCTTTCAATGGCACTTATCTGCCTTTGCAAATGAACTCATTTCCTTGCACTTCAAAGTGTACTTTCAAAGTGTACTTTTCTCACACAGTACTTTTACTTCTACAAGAGTAACATTATTTTTGAACTGTGAATACTTACTGAGTAAAACAAGAAAGCTAACTTCCATGGTGCGTCCATCTTTTTATGACAAAAGTGTATTTTTTATATTTTTTTATGTTTATTATAAATTATACATCGCTACTCAGTAGTGGAAAGTAACAGAGAAAAAGTACAAATTATAGGTACTTTTACTTTATTCAAGTAAATTTTATGACTTTTTACTTTTACTTCACTACATGTCAGAGCCTGTATCTGTCATTTCTACTGCGGTACATTTTTAAAATTGGGTTAAAAGTAAAAGTATTATATTTTCAAAGTGACCTCTCTGACAGTATAGACTTGCTTTAGTGGTTTACTCGATTAGACCGTGTTTAGATCACGTTTAGGCCTGGTTTAGACCTGGTTTAGTACTGAATTAGACCTATTTTAGACCTGGTTTAGGTTAATTAAACACTGACATAGGACAGAACAGATGATTAACCTGAACTGTGTCAATCACAAGATGAAAATAAAAATACAAAAAAACCTCTATAATGTATAATCTCATGTTTTTAAGTGTTTTTTCATGTTTAGACCTGGTTTAGACCTAGTTTAGTCCTTGTTTAGTCCTGATTTAGACCTGTTTTAGACCTGAGTTAGTGGTTTATACGGTTACATTCCTAATATACTGTATACTTTTACTTTTCACTCATAAAGTACATTTTACAGCAGATACTTTTACTTAACTAGAAATTTAATCTGATACTTTTACTTAAGTAAATTCTTGTATTTGCACTTTTATTTAAGTAAGAATATTGAGTATTTCTTCCACCACTGTCACTACTAGATGACTCTAGTGTAAACTGTAACATCAGCCTGCCCAGGGCCTACAGGTGGAAATCAGCATTTGTGCTATAACCTGGTACAATGCATCATGCCTTTGTGTCAATGTTAAATTGTACACTGTCCCTGTACAAATAAAATACATACCATACCATCATAAATCAGACATCTAAGCTCCAAAATTTACTATCAATCAATCAATCAATTTATTTTTGTAACGCCCAATATCTACTATTGTATATGGCCAAAAACGAAAAACCAAAGCACTCATCCCACATCAAAACTCTTCTAAAAAGCCTTTATTGTGCTGGGCTGATCAATATTAAAACATATTGTCAATACGTGACAGTGACAAAGGCTAATTGGATCCGATACAGGGTGGAATAGGGTCCATATTTACCAGTGCAGCACAATACTAACCTGGCAAGAGCCACATAGACATTGTGTAGCACTCGTAGTTGAGTTCTCCACAATATCAATCTGGGACCACTCCAAACAAATCCGTTCGGAGTTTCGCTCGTAGTTGTTTGTTAGATAGCGGCTCTGAGCTTTATATCATAATGTCGTTGAGTGGTTTTTGTGTTTTTTTGTAGCACGAGTTTGCGGGTTGAAGGCACCTTAACCCACACTGCCTTATTTTCGAAACAAACGTTTGTTTTGCTCGGCACCTGCTGCTTTCGTGGCTCAGTCCCACTGGTGGTCCTGGCTCAAACACTTGGCTCGGGGCAAGATGGATTCTCATGTGTTTGTGAAATCACAAATACCGTGAGAATTCAGCTTGCAGGCAAGGTTAGCACAATACAGGCTTTCTAGAGAATGTACATAGATTATTTTGATGTGGGAGGAGTGCCTTTTTGTTTTTCCTTTAAGTGTCTGTTACCGAAACACCAAAGACCACCTTCCTGAACACTGTTTCCTCTTTCATTTGTACTTTTAAACTTGTACTTGGATGACTCCTTTTACTTCTACTTGAGTAAACCTATTTTAAAGTAAATATTTGGCCTACTCTGTGATACAGAGAGCCACAATCCAATACGAGCAGTTTGATATTCAGGTCTGGCTGCAGCTATCGATTGTCCAGTCGTATTATTGGAATAATAGATTAGCTCCACTCTTGAACCATGTCACTCTCTGACCTGCAGCATCTGCAGAACAGCAGCCGATGGAACGCGGCCATTTATTCTGAGGAGAGGTTCAGTGATGGGACAGACCTTCACATGGAGCTGCCCACTTCCTGTTAACGCTTATCGCTTTGTCTATTTTGCAATAAATTAAACCAGGTCCAGAGAAAAACAGGATGTTGTGGGACGGTGGAAGAACATGAGCTTGAGCAGGCATCCTTGAACTCACCCAGAAAACGGATTAAAGGGTGGACATGAAATCAGTTTGTGTGTCCTCAATTAACAGTAGTCCAAATATAAATA
The DNA here is from genome assembly GCA_900303255.1 of Lesueurigobius sanzi. Classification (NCBI taxonomy): domain Eukaryota; kingdom Metazoa; phylum Chordata; class Actinopteri; order Gobiiformes; family Gobiidae; genus Lesueurigobius; species Lesueurigobius sanzi. Next base: position 3,799 of record OMNZ01032534.1, read on the forward strand.
CATTCATTTCATTGTGAAAACCATAATGTATCTGCCAACCATGATGACCAACATGTTGCCATTGCCTCATCAGATTATTCCATTGTTTAAGTTAATTATAACTGCACAATGTTACTTAGCTGTCAATCAACAGAGAGCTGCAAAATTCAGTCTCTTTTATCTCCATGTTTTGGTTGTAATTTATTCCTCAACACGTGGTTGCCTGCTGTAATTACCTTTCCTCTTGATGTGTGCTTAAGAAACTCTGCATACAAAATCCATCTGTCTTCCACTCATCCATCTCTTTTATGGATGGTTTAGTCAGACTTTCTTTGTTTGTTTGAAGCACCATAGAATACATTACATTATTCACTGTGTGTTGACTTGAGCTCTGCCATCTTTTAGTCTGGAGCCTTTTTTAAAATGACGCCTTTGGCATTTAAAGTTGGCTGCTAAACCTTCCCGCAGGGTTTATACGTGCCGTGCTATTTTGCTGTTCTGCAGTTCAAATGAACATTTACCTGGATTAGCTTGTGTCTGGTTATCACCTCAGTCGCCAACTTGAAGGTTTGAAACCTTTGTCTGCCTCTTTATTAATAGAAAATCCCTAGAATGTTCCTGCCCAAACACAGGTCTTTTGTTATTAAGGGTGAGAAGTGGCCTTGAGAGTAGTCTTCAGCAGGTCTAACAGCATCTAATTGTGATATCCATTAACCACTGCAAGTGCGAATACAGAAGAGGCACCTTTAACACAGAGCTGAGCAACAGCCCTTGTCAGTGGTGTCATTTTCTTGGCGAGCAGATGACCCTGGTGGAACATCTGATTACAATTATAACAAAATAGCAGTGTAGGGCACCATCTATTATGTCTCTTTCCCGAGCAGAGCTATTATGGCAATGCTTTTCGAGACAGTTTCACTGCGAGTGTGACTGCAGCAAAAAGCCTGAATTTATTTGAGTGGAGGTGCTCTGGGGTGAAACACGGCCGGATTTTTAGCGAGACGTGACAGGATTTTGGACCGTGCCTGAGAGACACAGAAAGCAGCAACCATGAAAGGCAAATGAGATGTGGGCCAGCGAGGGAGAGACAAAGCAGTCATAAATAATACTGAAAGAACTTTGGGTAACACTTCAATGAATTATAGTTTTATGAATCATTTTTAGTGATTAAACTGACAGTAGTAGTTGTAGTCGTAGCAGAAGTAATAGCAGCAGCCTTTAAACTTGTACCTTTTCAGAGTTTCACTTTATTTTTCCTTTACATCAGCGATACGATATAATCCATTTTACGATACAAGAAGTTTATCTATTGAATAGGGACCAGCACAAAGATAACATTACATAACCATCCACCATGGTTTGTAATCTCCTTCTTCTCCCAGAGGCCTGACATTGCCTATTCCTGATGTAAGGCATCAGTGACATTCATGATAACATGAATATCAACACAGTGCCCTACAGTCAGTCTTTAGTTTCCTTTCTTTGACCTGCGCAGCATTAGAATAAGGACAGGTTATCACTGAGAGATGATAAGAGCCGCTTGTGAACTTGACCCATGATATACAGGCTATAGCTCAGACTGTTAGCCTTAGCTGTGTATCACCTGCAACAGTGGCCCGGGGGCGGCTCTCAGTCATTGGCAGGCGGAAGGAGCGTGTCAATATTTATTGAATGAAATTGAATCCGTTCAGAGGACGCACCCGCGCTGGCACGTCTGCCCCGGCCTCTGCCAGCTTTATCTGATGGTCCCCGTCGCCGCTTTCAGAACAATCATTCAAACAGCACTTTGTCATGGACGTCCTCACACCCTCAGCACTGTCAGCTGGACAAAGTCATCACACTTTAGACAACCGCTAATGCCAGTGTGAAGCTGATCGATAGAGATAACATAATGATCAGAATATTGTACAGGGTTTGGACCAGTAAATTAGCATAATGTACAATAAAACATACAGCATTAAAATATTATCTTTGTTCCCATGAAAACTGATCAATCACACAAGCGTTGATCTTTGTCAATAAATCAACACATTTGAATTGCTTCAGTATAATCAACATACAGTTGTGCTCATTAGTTTACATACCCTTTTAGTCTTTTGGCCATTTTTCATCAGAATATGAATGATAACACAAAAATCTTCTTTCCCACTCATGGTTAGTGTGTGCAAAGCCATTTGTTGCCAAATAACTGAGTTTACTCTTTTGAAATCATAATGAAACAGAAACTACACAAATGTCCCTGATCTAACACATGACCTTCAACTTCTGCCAGGAAAATTGTTCAGGAGGAAAGAAAAAGTCACTTCAGCCGAAATATAGGACTCTCTGAAAAAAATGTTGTTTGTATCAAGATGCACTATATGTAAACTTTTAATCAGGGACATTTGGTTAGTTTCTAGTTGAAAAGCGTAAACAAACAAGTTTTTTGACAATAAATGGCTTCATGCAACCACTAACCATGAGTGAAATAAAGGTTTTTGTGTTATCATTCATATTATATGAGTTTACATACCATGGGTAGGGGTGGCTGGGCATGGGTCACTTTGTAATGTATTTATATCTGTATTAAAATTATTCCTAATAAAAATAAAATTGTACTATGAAATCTCACCTTTTGCCCAAAATTAACCTTAAGAAGCTTTGCGGCAAATAAATACAGTTATTTCTGTGAGAATATATGCATGATTTTCATATTTTTTTATATAGATCATACACTCTTTCGTGATATGGACTGTTAGCACACAACAAAACAATCTAACAACACTAAATAACACTACTTTACTCATTTATTTCTATTTTCACAAGCTCATGAATGCTCTTTGTATCTGTCGGTCCTGTCTGTGCAGCCTTGTTCAACCTTATTCCCGTGGGTCTTAGAGTGGTGGCCATCCAAGGCGTCAAGAGCGGCTTCTACATCGGCATGAACGGCGAGGGCATGCTCTACAGTTCGGTAAGACAAACTCTTTCTTCCCCGTTAACTCGTGCTGTGTTTTGTGCCACTTCCCGCAACCCTGACACATCCCCCTCCAAAGCCCCTCACGAATGATGCCCGAGTGGGCCGTTGTCATACATTTGTTTTGACATCAACTCGAGCCCTCACTGAAAGAGCATTTTTGTTTTGTTGCCTGCTGACAGAGGCTCATTAAGTCAAAACTATAAAGCGTAATAGGTCTCTTTATTTCTCATTTAGAAGATGTTGTCGCTTTAGTCGTATTTGCCACATATAAAGAGGTGGGAAAAGTGTTCTGGCTCCGGTCGTGGAACCCAATGTAAGACAAATTCAGTTAATTCTCCGTCTGTGAATTTCTTGTATCGCATCGGAAGGTAAGTCGGGCAGCTTTAAGAGATAGACATTCTTGCCCACATTGTGTAAAAATAGTCCTTGAATCAAATACTAGTTGAGTCAAGAAATCAATAACTTGGAATGTGGTGGAATGGACAAGCCAGTTGATTTCAGGAGTTTTAAACAATAGTTGTATGTTATAGCACATGTGGAGAGGAATATTGATGGGACATTTCCACAAATTCTCACAGGTTAATGTTCATGGCTTGGTTCTGAGTGAAGCTGTGACTGTAAATTAGATGGTTGTACCGTGTTCTTTGCTAAAGAGCTTGTCATGTGCTAAAGAGATAAGATTTGGTTAAAGAACGTTATGTTCGTGGTGCAACAGTTTAGGGCTACACAGTTGTGCTCAAAAGTTTACATACCCTTTTAATCTTTTGGCCATTTTTCATATAATATGAATGAACACAAAAAAAAAAAAAATCCACTCATGGTTAGTGTTTGTGTGAAGCCATTTATTGTCAAAGAACTGAGTTTACTCTTTTGAAATCATAGTGAAACAGAAACTTGTTCAAATGTCCCTGATCTAACGTTTACATGACCTTCAACAACTGCCAGGAAAATTGTTCAGGAGCAAAGAAAAACTCACTTCAGCTGAAATACAGGACTCTCTGACAAAATTGATGTTTGTTTCAAGATGCACAATATGTAAACTAATGATCAGGGACATTTGGCTAGTTTCTAGTTGAAAAGCGTAAACAAAATTTTGACAATAAATGGCTTCACGCAACCACTAACCATGAGTGAAATAAAGGTTTTTCGTTTTTGTGTTATCATTCTATGAAATGCATAAGTTTATACACCCTGACATTCTGCCAGTGCAAGTAAACTTTTGAGCACAACTGTATATAGTTTCAGGCAGTGCAAGAATTACATCAACATTTTGTATTGTTGATGGAACAATACAAAATGTTCCATCTACACCTTAGGTGTAGTGTAGGTATCTATTTCTATATATCTGTTTGGCCTCTCTTTGTCCTGTATATATTTATACTGTATCTCAAAACAATAATCAAATCAGAGCAGAAATAGTTCCAGTCTTAGAGTTGCCAGGTCCTACAGCAAAACAAGTTTGGAAATGCATATAAAAGGACTCTCTCTCAATCCCAGACTGAATTCCAGAAGATCTGAGCTTTCAAATGAGAAATGGCATGTTCACATAAGAGCATCCTTTTAGATCAACATTAGCTTTAAGTTTACCCTATCAATATGTCCTCAAACAGTTACTGTTAGCTTCATGTGGCAAAAAGGTTTCTAAAAATTACAATTTTCATGGACCTTTTGCAGCCAAAACGATTTATCAATTGCCAAAAATAATCTTTAGTTGCAGCTCTAAACTAGTTAGATCAGAAGCAAGACAAGATGACATCACAACACCACCTGGACCAATCAGAGGACATCATTCTCTGACCTTTTCTCCTTCAAATGACAAGTACAAGAGCAGTTGATGTTCGTTGTGATGTTGCTCAATTTAGACAGAACTCTGGTTGTGTCTGTACTGTGCTCCTTTGGTCAAAGTCTGTTTTATTAAAGGTGCAATATGTGACTTTTTATGTGGAAAAAACAAACAAACCATAGTGTGTATTTGACCTAGCGGCTGTGGGTGCAGCACAACACTTTTGCTTTCCGTCGCAGTGGCATTCATGACGCTCCAGGAGCCATTGTTTTTAGGGTTTCGGACCAGAAACCTACCAGAAACCCCAAAAAGTTGATCCTGGGGCGTCATGAAGGCCACTGTTATAGAAATGCTGCACTCATACAGCTACTGAGTCACTAAAAGGTCAAATACACACTAATAAGTTTTAATTTTCCACATAAAAGGTTAAATCACTCAAATGGAAATTGGCTTCTGTCTTTCCCAGTTTGAATTGAATTGTCAGTGATGGATTAATTCACAAATATTTTAAGCATTCTGATATGGTTACAATTGGACTGAAAGCAACAATGGTGTAAGCCAGTGGTTCTCTACTGGTGGGGCGGTACCCAAAAGTGGATCGCAGAATCATTTTTAGTGAGTCGCGAGGCTTTCCTGGGCAACATTTCCTAAATACTGTACGTACAGTGGGGCAAAAAAGTATGAAGTCAGCCACCAATTGTCCAAGTTCTCCCACGTAAAATGATGAGAGAGGCCTGTAATTTTCATCATAGTTACACTTCAACTATGAGAGACAAAATGAGAAAAAAAATCCAGAAAATCACATAGTATTTGGTCACCTACAAAACAAGCAAGATGTGTGGCTCTCACAGAGCTGTAACTTCTTCTTTAAGAGGCTCCTCTGTCCTCCACACGTTACCCGTATTAATGGCACCTGATTGAACGTGTTATCAGTATAAAAGACACCTGTCCACAACCTCAAACAGTCACACTCCAAACTCCACTATGGCCAAGACATATTGATTATTCAACTATAATTATTTTACAATATTATTGACCAAATTCTTATTGGGTCACATCATGGCATGGTTTGATGGTGGGTTCAGATCCAAAACCAGTTGACAACCTCTGGTCTAAGCATGTGTCTGTGAATTTGGAAACTTGTCGGTTCAAGCCCAGCCTGAGCATTGTCGTGTCCCAGGGCTCCTGTTGTCCATCCTTTCGCAGTAACATGGCTGGTTTGCAACAGGAAAAATCAGCTAAACCACCTCCATGTTGCTTCATGCGATGATCTTGTGTAAAAAGACTAAAACGATACCAAACCCTAAGCCGGTATAGACTTTGCACCTGTCACTAGTCTGAATAAATAGAGACAGCTCCCCACAAAATACATGTCAAATCTGTGAATCGCACGCGTTATAAAAGCCTATTCCAGAGGTCTTCTTGATTGCTATACTGTGGCGCAGCGAAAGAGCTGAATCTTTTTGGAATGCATGAATCTTAATATAGAGCCCACAAAATCTTTTTAAAATCCAATACTGTGCGGGATGATTATTCGTATTTGTTTGTGGGGAAACAAAATATGAGAAGCGTGCGTGGGCTGCAGCTGAGCAGGCAGAGGCGGAGGATGCAGTCACGGATGTCAAATGGAGGAACTGTCAAGTTATGGCCTATGCAATATGCAGACGTGTTTTTGGTGCAGGCCTGTCATAGCCAGCCGCACTGGGAAAAAAACGAGGAGGGGGCAAAGTACACGGGGTAATGTTCAGAGAGAAAGCCATTGCCTGTTGAGTTATATAACTTGGTTGGCAAAGGGCAACCAATAGTTTTATATCCATGAGAATGGGTGGGCTGGGGTTATTGACTAAATGAATATCTCAAAGTTTTAGAACTTTCTGCATAACAATAAGCAACAAATAACTCTGCAATGTGATGAAAATGTTGATTTTGTCTTAAAGGGAAGAATGAGTTGGCTACTGCTGAATAGAGTGGGCGATATTAAGAAAAAATTATATCTCAATATGTTGGGGCACTTTCTCAAAAACAATACAAACGATTAATTCAGACTGTGAGAGAAACTGGACACAAAATGCTCAGGAAGTCAGTACCCACATTATAATTCTCTATTTTCTAAAAAAAATCCTTTATTGTACTGGGCTAATGCATATTCAAATCTTTTATCAGCTCCAACAAGCCTTTTCTAAGAAGATTAATTTAGATTGTCGTCAAAAAGATAATTGCCATGCAGAAGAGCAGAATATAACTGTTATACCATATTTTGAGAGTTACACATCAAGTATATGTCAATATCTTGTACACTGCTGACATGTTTATTTCCTGGGTTTTGTGGCATAATAGCTAGAACTCAGAAGTGCCCTCCATATTTTGAAACTACCTAAACCATCATCGGACGTGTTCTCAAACTGCAGAACAGCCATCATCACGACACTGTTGATTTGTTCGCAGGCCAGTAGCTCAAAATGGTAGCTCATATTTCGCTTTACCATGTGTAGTTCCCTCCAGCTGCCAGCTGAGGGCGGTCCAAGCTACATACTGTACGAGATCCCAAACGGAGCAGTCTATAGTGTATTTTCCCATGTACACACATTCATTTAAAAGCTATTGTTCCAAAATAGCATTGCAATAAACTTCTGTCCAGACATATCTTTTTTCTTCTCCAAAGAAAACACTTCTGAGCATGTTTTTTTTTTGTTTTATTTTCGACGAAATCTCCTGAACAACACATTTGCTATTATCTTGTAGTCGATATTCTGCCCTCCCCTAACTGGAATGTGTTTTGTACCCGTAAGATGTTGGCAGCGCTGGCAGCTGAAGTGATGAATAAGTGACAATGCTAGGAGGACACAGACTGCCCATCAAACTTTGTCAAAATGCAATCATAAAATCCCTCAAGGACACCGAGTAGCCAGGGCGGATTGCATTGCATTGCTTATTGATAAGAAACAGCCTCACTGCGGCAGAGACAGTGGAACATCGCGCAGGAGCTTGTGCCAAATGAATGGGTCGCTAGCTGCATTTTCAAGACGGCTTCTTACGAAATTGAAAGTCAAACCATTTCCATGAATTTGTCCCCAATGCCTCCTTGAAGTATTGCAAAGGGTTGTCTCGTAAGTTCAGGGAAGGACATGCGATGGGAATGGTCTGAGTCGGTGGATTCATTCATATTTATTATTAACCATCCACCCACCTGTCTTCATTGAACTAAGAGCACCTTTTGGTCCATTAATCCTTTGCCAACGTCTGACCCAAATACCCACCCACATTATATCACCGTGTCGTTCCTGTCATGTGAAATTATTATTATTAATCAACGCTGACATTTTGGGTCACGTGACGCCTTTACAATGATGCTGCTTATCATTTTTATGGGGGGACAAGATGCTGCTTTGACCTTTTAATAGCAGCTCTAAATGGTGCAGGACTATGGCCATTTGCAGTAGTATTGGATGAAAGGGAAGATGCAAGCAGAGGGTCTTCTCCTTTTTCTTTCTGAGGGTGAGTCCTAAGATGTGAACACTGAACTTGCATTGTTAATGAGAAGGCGTGTTTTTTTATGGATATGAAAGCTAATTCTTTTAATCTGCTTATATTAAATTGTTTTATCCAAGAACCACAACAGCTTGGCTTTCAGACTTTATTTAGCTTTTTATATGTAGTGCTTTTCTGCCTTGAGCAGGTACTGAGCAGAAATCTCCAAACAGAAAATGGACAAAATGTTTAACCTGATCATTATTTGGTAGAATTTGGATTTACAAACGTGTCTTAATCTTATGGCTAAAAGTCCTTTCTATTGGCCCACATCACACACATGTTTTGTAATATGGACCACTTTTGGACACCTTTATGAGAAAATAATTGGACCGTAATTCATGGGTGCTGACCAAGGGGAGATGATGGCCCTTCTCTTTGGTCTTTGGGTGCTGACATTGCTGCGATGGATTCCAGAAAGAACTTTGCAATATGGAATCCTATGGGGACTTTATAAGTGTATTTATAAGTTGCTGAGCCAGCTTTGATTGATAGGCTCTGGAGAACTACAGAGGCTCGTTGTTGCTCTGCCCACCTGCGCGAGGGCGGAGCTTCCCACCTTTTTGTCGTTTTTAGGAACATGCGCCATCTTGATTTCCCACACGATGTTGAATTATTCCTACCATGCAGCCTCCTTCTTTCTCCTATTTATATACTGTATCTATTAGCTGTGAACCGTCCTACGGCTGGGCCTCCGCTAGACTGTGGAGTGGGACGGTCAAGCTGTGCCTAGCCCATAGGCTCTGGGGTGACAACCTATGGACCTTCCGATTGGGTAGTTTTCGTGCGGAAAACATGGATTTTCGAAAAGGTTGATGAAGGTTGAAAAGGTTGAAAATGAGATGCGATGACATGCCCTATCCCACGCAATCCTTGACGGGAAATGTAAGTGTGTACATCACACTTCCGTAGGCCGCACAGTGTGTCTGGAAAACGTTCAATTCTACCAGCGTCACCCACTCGTCGACTGCGTTTTATTTGATGGCGCCTACAGAGAAGACTTTTAACTTTGTGACAGTTTTTGTTTCATGTGGATTTGTGTACACAGAGATACTAACCAAAACCAAGACAAAAAACTCACCATTGCGAAAGTTATCATAGTTACCACCGCGGGACTATCAGCTACCCACCACCTCAATACAAAACTACAGACTGTTTACAATGTTGTGATGTCACGTGAAGGGGTGGCACAGTGGTTGAGTTGGTAATACTCCCACAGTCTCACAGTAGTATGGGCCATATGGGGGCCTTTCTGTGGAGTGTGTTCATCCCGTTCCTGGGTGGATTGCTCTGGGCACGCTAGTTTCCCCCATGAATAGAAAACATGCCCAGTAGGATAATCCTCCAGTAAGTTAGCTTCCTCCTCATGATCCTGGCATATGATTTGGAGATTGGTCCCCCTTGTGCTGCACTGTGGTTAATTACTGCTTTTACACGGGATAAATGAAATCTCTAAACATGTACCTACCTTAACTCGAGCCTATTCCAACAGAACATGCTGTGGCAGCTCTATAACCATGTTCTGAAATGTATTTATTGTAGTTTATTGTAAGTGTATATGTTAATGCTCCTGGACAAGTTAATAGACTCGTATAAAGATGAATCCAATCGCAATCCAAATATGTGTCAGGAAAATTTCATTTAGATATTCTTGTGCAGAATCCAGCGTCTAGGACATGAATGAAACTAGTCCGAGTCTTCAGTTTGAATTTACTAGCCCAATTTACTAGTACTGATTATGCCCTTGATTGACGGCATACGGACTGCGCTTCGAGACAACCATAAAAAAGAACACTGCGGTTCTAATTCACACTTTTATGGCCGCCCTCAAAGTGGTATATTCCTGGCTATAAAACACCTTCATTCGCATTCACCAGTGTAAGTCAGTTTGTTTTATCATTCTATATCCATACCTTTATCTATTCACAATCCCACCGACTGTGTGTACCTCATCCTTGTGCCTTTGGTTGTCTTGTTTAGCCTCCCTCACATGTGAGAGCGGAGATGCATTGCTCTCAGCCTCAGTGGCCCTCTTGGGACATAATTACTGAGGGGTTCTTTCCCACCTTTAACACTCCCTCCCTGGCTCATACCTACCCTTTAGCCGCTCTGCGCTTCTATACTCTGTCTTTTTAGCGAGGCAATCTGACAAAGCTAATCTAGTACACTAAACGGAGTTGCTTCAGCACACTTGCAAAACAATGCATGACTTGTCCAGTATGCAGGCTTTCCAGTGTTTACAGATGATATGTAGGGCTATGTGATTTGGGAAAAACATGTAATTTCAAATTTTAATGTTGCAAGTGCAATAACATTTGCAGTTTTTTGTTTTCAAGTGGACATATCACACATATGAGGCTTAGAACAGGCTGAAAAGCATTTTTATGGACTCCTCAACATTGATACTGTATTTTACATTTTATAAATTGTAATAATGTCTATGTAGGCAGTTGCTCTACAATGCTAGCACTAGAGCTGGTTAAGGATTTGACGTGGACCGCCCCCTAGATACAGTGGCACCATAGTGCACACTCTTTGAGCACAGAACATCTCAGAACGGATCCAAAGTTGGATTACATTCTTTAAAAATGTGCAGGACAGTTTCGGGTTTGAACAATTACAAAAATGTAATCAGGAAGTACAGATCGATGCACTGAACCCTAGAAGAACCAGGACGAAATTACTCAATTTTTCATGAGATACATCTGTTCACAGTGCACATGAACACTTCTAGGAGCACTACAGACAAGTCAACTTATTTTTATTTTAACCATGTTTTAATGTTCGCTCATCAAAAACATACCTGGAATAGTATTTCCCTTCATTTTGGATTTTGAAGGGACTGCGGTTCAGTTTGGTAATTTCTTCATCTGCTGCAGCTTTCCAATCTATACTTCCTGACTTATAGAGTATGATGTCATAAAGTGTTTTTAAAGTCTATAATCTGACATTGGATCGACTCTGAGCAGTTTTGCAGTCTAAGGGGGTAGGTGCTAATTTCACACTGGAAAACTGTGGCCATGTTGCACCTAATTTCACTTTTGAAATGATGTGTATCACTGTATTAGGGCCCCAAATCATATGTAAACGAGAGGATGGTGTGCGAGTAAAAAATGCGTACATTACTTTGCTGCTGATCCACTTTTGTACGTGCTACTTGTTTTTAGGGCTGGGTACCTTTCATGTTTTTTCGATACTAGTACTTTAACGATACTTGGTTTACGATACCGATACCTGAACAATATTTTTTTCGATACCTATACTAAATTATTGGTCATCTACACAAAAAAGTAAATATCTAGAAGTTTAAATGACCCAAATTCATCTTATTTATCTAAATTTGAGCTGTTTTAGTGGCTCATCTGACCTAATTCTAACCACTTGTTTTGACTTGCTTCAATAGATTTCTACTTAGTTCTTTTTTTATTTAAATTAATTTACCAATGGGGTCAGAAAATTGGTCTTTGGGCAGTTTTATTTCCCTAATTCAAGTGAGATTACCTTA
>OMNZ01032543.1:0-14714 GCA_900303255.1 Lesueurigobius sanzi
ATATAGTTTTATCTGCAGTGTCTCCCCTTAAAATGTATTTGCTTATTGCTTTTATCTGCTTTCTATTGATTTTATCTACTCTCTTGTAATTTTATGAAATTGTGAAGCACTTTGAATTGCCCTGTGTATGAATTGTAACCTGGCAAGAGACAGATAGACATTGTGTAGCACTCGTAGTTGAGTTCTCCACAATATCAATCTGGGACCGCTCCAAACGAATCCGTTCGGAGGAAGGAGGGACATTCCATAATACTTTGAGTTTTTTGGGCCAAGCATCATCTGGTGTCTGTCTGTCAAGGCTTTTTTGTTATGTTTTAACCAATCAACTGAACATGACGTCATCAGCATGCACTCCAAGTTTCGCTCGTAGTTGTTTGTTAGATAGCGGCTCTGAGCTTTATATCATAATGTTGTCGAGTGGTTTTTGCATTTTTTTGTAGCATGAGTTTGCGGGTTGAAGGCACCTTAACCCACACTACCTTATTTTAGAAACAAATGTTTGTTTTGCTCGGCACCTGCTGCTTTCGTCGCAGCCGTCCTGCTGGTGGTCCTGGCTCAAACACTTTAGCGGCTCGGGGCAAGATGGATTCTCATGTGTTTGTGAAATCACAAATACCGCGAGAATTCAGCTTGCAGGCAAGGTTATATGAATTGTGCTCTACAAATAAATTTGCCTTGCCTTGCCTTGCCTTATTATAGATATGAAATGCCCTGGGAATCTCAGTAATTAGCTGTTTTGAGACACAATCCCAAGCTATATAGTTAACCAAACTGAGCATATCCCACGGCACAAGCACATGATGACTCTCTTTTAACTATAAGCTATGATTCCAACACTTTTGCATCAAACCAAACTCAGAAAGAGCACTTATAAATGCACCTCAAATCGTCAGCATTTCCCATTTGCCACTTCACACCGGTTGGCAAACTTCAAAAAGATGAAATGTTGATATTCAGAAGCCAGCAGGAAGCTCCCCCACAGCTCCACAGCAGCAGCAGCAGCAGCCTGATGCCTGCGCCTCTGTGACTGCGCGGTACCTACCCTCGCCTCCAGGGATCCAATCAAATCCCTGCCACGAGACAAGAGATGGACAGGGGGATAATTGGGCAAAGGGTGGCCACTGTGCCATATGTGTCGTTATAGTCTATCAACTTAACATGGGGACAGGGAGAGTGACCGTCCCAGGAGCGAGCCGCAGGTATAGCCCACAGCAAACTCCATCAGTATGCAGAAATGGTGCAGCCAAATATACTGTAACTTACTGTAACAGATTAACAGAGTGGACGATGTGGCGGCGGCGGGGGGCACAGTGCTCCTGCATGAAGGCTAGAGGTGGTTTTAAAGGTCAAGGATATTTTAAATAAGAAATTCTTCACGCAAACTGTATGGAGTATATTCAGCTTGCTAAATATGCCATGTAAAGAGAGCTAGTTTCTATTAAATAACGGTTAAATGGACAAATGAATTCATAGTGGCACAGTGAAATATGCCAATGAGGTTGTTACAGAGACATTAATTTATCCCTTAACACACGCTTTCCAATTATGTGCCGTCCTAATAACATGGTACTGACTGATCTGTTCACTATTGGAAGGATATGTCTGTTGACGTGTGTGTCCAGCCCAGGTCAAACTAGAGCAGAGGTTACATAACTGAAAATTCTCTTTCAACGACAGAATATTTTTAGTTCTGACAGAACATTTTGAAGGCTGTCCTTCATTTTGGAAGATTGGAAAATCAAGCCATCGTCATCCTTTGAGAGTTTTTGACACAAGTTTTAACACAAATTCATGTTCTGTGATTTTGCTCACAAATCATTTTTAGATTTGCATCCATTTATCCTGTAACCTGTGTTTGTACATACATAATAGGTACAGTATAGGACAAACATGACTCACAACAGATTTTTGTACAACCCTATCCTTCAAAATGACTGAGAAAAATGATTACATCCCTACAGAACTACAGTATTATTTCCGTCAGTATTCTCCCGTATCTCTATTCAGTCCGTGGACCAGTTTCCTTTCATTTTGTCCAAGAAGTGTCTCTTCCTTTCTTCCTTCCAGCTGCAGCATTTGGTTAAAAGGAGACCGCAGGTGTCACGGCCAAATTGCACTGTGTGATTTGAACTGTGTTGTACAGTGTGTGGAGCAATGTTGTTTTGCAAAGTCACACTCCGGTGTAATACCGTGCCCTGGTTTTCGTGCTGTTAAAAGCATTTTGGACACTAATAATAATAACAGCGTCTTGCTTTTGTCGATTGTGTAGCTCTGCCAGTAGTAATTGCACTTCATTTTGCTCTTGTCTCTGCGCTTGCCAACACAAACCTCTATAATAAGTAGCATGTAATCTTTAACTTCGGATTGGTTACTGCTGTTCTGTGTGAGGCTGATCTGAAAAAGTCCAAGTCCAATATCTGTAGTGAGATCGTTATGATAGGGCTGCACGGCGCACGCGATTGATTTGAAGGTTGAAATTTGAGCATGGCAATTATCATGTCCTCTTAAAACAAAACAAAGTCTTCATAAGGGTTTGTCTTGTAAAACCTGCTTCAAGTTTGGTGGTCACAATGTCACTATACTTTCTCCAAAATTGTGCAGCCATTTATGATCCTACTGAAGTATAATATATGGTGGATGGCACATTCGAGAGCAAAGCAGCACTTTGTAACTGTTTGAATTAAAGTGAGGAGTAGTGGCTTTTGACAGAGAACTATTTAACTATTAATTGCAAAGATTCACTTGGCTGAAGTCAATGCGTTTGGCTTTTTAATAGCAGTAATGTATTACGCATTCACAAGGCCTGGCTCCATCTCAGGGTGTGGATTCTATTTATGAAGGCGATTTTAGTATTGACAAAATGCAGGTGTCACTGCGAGATAAACACCACAGAGTAAGAGATTCCTGAGGGGAGATAATGGACAAGATGATTCATAAAGCCACAAATCTCAACAATAAAGCATTCTTTCTCTTGTGTGTGCCCTTGGCGCTGTCCAGCAGCACAGAAGACACTGTCCAGGTATGATGCATTGAACAATCCAAGCCCAGATATAGTCACAGGACTGATAAAAAACAATGGGAATTCATCAAATTCCTCTGCAGCCGCCAATAGATGATAATGTAAATGATGAATTTCACTCAGATGTATCGGAAATGGTGTTCTCCTTGAAGCCTGCTTTAAGATGTGACGGATATCCCCAATCAAAGCAGTCCTATGGAGGTCATTTGGTACATTAGCAAAAAATGCAATTATCCAAAAGCTAATTACTTTGATCAGTGATTACTTCCCAATCACATAATTTGCAAAGATGAGTGATTCTGTTTTGCATACTTAAATACGTCTTGAGTTGGTCTCATCAGCTCTCTGCCTCATACGCTGCAGCTGCTCTGCCTGTTTATCCAGACATGTCTGAATTTGGACAAGCTTTTATTTTAGACACTAAAACATCTGCTGACACTGATTGGGTCCTCTCCCACTCAAAATTCTCATCAGAGAAATCACAGATGAAAATGTGGAGTGGACCGAGAAGCAGCACTCAAACATCACCAGCCCCTGGAAGAACATCACTCAGAGCAAACCTCCAATAACAGCGGGTCACACATATTTGCATCGGTTCAACCTTTACTTAATATGATGTTATGAATATGAACTTATGACATCTTTAAGGCTCTATCACAATGAAATCACTTGAAATTAGGCTTTCAGATTAATTATTAACATGTTGCATTATCAATTATGCTGTGCTCTGCGGCTACACACATAGAAATGTATTCTTTTTCTCTGGAACAAACTTTTGTCTTCAACAAGGCTTTAATATACTGTATTTGGATTAAAATTTTAGCATGTGTCACAAACGGTCACAGGTCATGACGTTTTTACGCAAGTCTGTTACATTTTAAGAGGATATATACCACAGCTATAGCCTATTATTTTACTCTGAAGGTCGGACATTCTCTTTCTCAGTCCTGTTTTTATGTGACCCAGCCTTGACCACAGTTATTTGATGAAGACATCACAGTAATATGGAATTTGACGTGGCAAAAGCCTGTATGCACGGACTCACCTGTAGATCTTGTACCTGGTGCTGTATCCTTGCTGGTACCTCTCTTTCGCTTCAGTAAACTCCAGGGATTGGTGGAATGGTCCTTTGTCGGACAGCAGCCAGCCAAGTGACCCGAAAGAGTCCGCTGAGTCGCTCTGTCCAGAGGCTGCGGCTCCGGACGTCCAGTAGAAGTAGAGCCACAGAGCCTTCCATAGCAGAGACAGCCTATGACTGATCCTCTGACCGCTCATGCTTCACCCAGCGACACCTCATTCTCCCCGGACTGAGGATGACACAGCAGGAAAGACCCGCTTTACGCGCGGACTACAATGTAGGAATATTGGGACCATTTCATTTTACATAAAGTGAAATGAAACAAAAACTTGGGTCAAAAAGCGTATGTCAGTGTTTAGCTCCCGCACTTTGAGAAACTTGATTCTTAGTTCAAATTTGCCCAACACATCCCTCTATCCATCGCGCTGGTTACGCACATCCACTGCTACAGGCGCAAAGCTGAGTTCATTGGGAGGACGCACAGTCAGAAACACTTAAATATCCCCAGAGGTTGGATGGCAAAGAGCTCCGTCTTCAGTGAGAATCCTTAGGTAAGCTGTCCGTGCTCCCGCTGAAGCACAGCCCTGTGTGAGCGCAGCGGGATGAGTGAAGGTGCGCTCAGGCTCCGGAGCTTTTGGCGCCCTCCCTCCCTGTCTCCTCAGCCTTCTGCTCTCTCTCTCTCTCTCCCTGGTGCTGTGCAAGACAGCGTGCCAAACGAGCGTTTCGGAGCCAGCGATAATTTCTGGCAGGGCAGGTGAAAATATTGCAAAATTAAAGCAAACAGGCTTCACACAGAGACTTCGCATCGCAATAAATTAGGTTAGAAATGTATTCGGCGCTCCTCCCAACAAGTGAATATAGCTAATGGCCAATTGGCCATGTGACCAAATATTATATATATCATTATTCAACATAGGAGACGAGAACAAACAGCCTTACGGAACCACAGCCGGTTGCAGTGGCTTGACATTATTTCACATGTTGGCTGCAGGCAATGCCACGGACGAGCAGGGCCTACTGTAGTGCTAGCCAACCAGTACACTTGCCTCCAAAAAGTAAACCTGGCCATGATCTAGCTAGGCTACTCTCCATCCAGAGTTAGGGTGCGCCTTGAATCTTCCCTAATTGGGCCACGTGGCATTTGCGCGGAGCCACCACCAAGGTGAGTTAGTATAGGCTATCCAAAAGTGTATATAAATGAATTTTTTAATGATAATAGTAAAAAAAAAAAATCAATTGAGAGGTGTATTTTAATCATGTTGTCATGCAATGTTGCAGACCGTATCTGGCCAAGGTTGTTGCCTACCACGTGGTGATCAACAGAGGAGTGTGTCAATGGGAAACTCCGGAAAGGTAAACTGTCTAAGCTCCATATTAGTACCACTGCTTTCTGATGGGTGTGGGCACAGTTTTATTACAGATCTGTATCATTTATCTTATCTTATCTTATCTTATCTTATCTTATCTTATCTTGTCTTGTCTTGTCTTGTCTTGTCTTGTCTTGTCTTGTCTTGTCTTGTCTTGTCTTGTCTTGTCTTGTCTTGTCTTGTCTTGTCTTATCTTATGTGTGTGTTCCATTTGACAAAGAATGATTACTAATACAGGTAGTGTAGCATGCCCATGTTTTGTTCTACTTTAATTGTGTTTGTGGTGTGTTTATTTGTAGTTGGTGTGCTTTGACAGCATGAACATCATGGTCATGGCATAGTTTGCGAACAGTGTGACATTTCTACTGATCAGTAATTTTGTTCTGGGCTAAACCAGTGGTTCTCAACCTTTTTAGTTGTGACCCCCAATATTTCTACTGCTGGTGTTTGGCCACCCCCACAGAACACGTTTTCCATTCAAACTACATAGAAAATATGCCTTCAATATGATCTGGCGACCCCCTGAAATAATCTCGTGACCCCCTTGGGGGTCTAACACCCAGGTTGAGAACCACTGGGCTAAGCTACATTACAACTGGTGACAACTATATAGCCTCTCTACACATCTGTGTAAACATGTAAGCACCTGTTGGTGTCTGAATAGGTCATACATATCATATCTGACTAATACGGCTCAGCAAGACCACTGTGTACCAACAGAATGTATACGAATATTGTCATATTCGCTTTGCCTTTATTTCAATGGAAAGAAATGCCTTTTATTATAATTATCCATAATTATTCACACCAACTTTACTTTGTATTTGCATGTTACTATATATGCTTTGTGTCACTGGGGTTGAGGTCATGGCAGGAGTCTGCAAAGAGTCTTTAGAGGTAATGTAATAGTAGATGCCTGTGGGATGTTTGGGCCCATCGCTGTAGGCGTCTCGCTTGTGTCACCCATCGACAGCTCACACACATGGCCGTTATCAGTTATCTACAGTAGTGGTCAGGAGTCTGGTATAGCAATATCTGGGGTTACTTGAGTTTTGTTTGAAGCCATTAGTTTTAATATGCTATATGTTATGAAGAATGAATGAATAATCTTTATTGTCATTGCAACAAGTACAACGAAAATGTTGTAGTCCAGTTGGTGTCTTCCAAAAAAAGTCAATAAATGTTAAAAGGTTACATTAGGCCTACGGTCGGTCACATTTGACAGCATTCAGTGGCAACTGCACTTGGATAAAAACTGTTCTTAAATCTATTTGTCCTGGTCTTAATGAACCTGTGCCGACTCCTTGAAGGTAGTAATTGGAAGAGGGAGTGTCCTGGATGTGAGGTGTCCCTGATGATGGTTTGGGCCTTCTTCAGGCAACATGAGCTGTATAGCTCTGTCAGAGAGAGGAGAGGGCAGCCAGTGTTAATGATCGTCTGAAGCACTTTCCTCTGAGCCCCCGAGCAGCTGTTATACCACACACACATGCAGTATGGATTATCACCATAAGGGCCCCACACCTAGAGAAAGGGAGATGACTTAGTGACAGTCAGATCAGCGGGTTTTGATGCGTTTTATCTGTGAGCAGTTCTGCGTAAATGTCAGATTGGCAGAGGTTGTAGTTCATTGTAATTTCCTTGTTCCTTGACACCTCCGGGCATGTGCTGTGGCTCCACTGTCAGTGGAGAGCTTGTTACTGGTTCCACTTTGTAACTTGCTTTTCATGCTGTGCGTGAAGTTATGCAGTGAAGTTGAGCTATGTGGACCGTACCTTCTATGTCCAGTGTTCTCAGTCAGATTGAGTCTGGCCAGTCAGCCACTCCTGCTTTCTGTCCAAAAGCAGGAGCGTCCAGAACTTTGCTTCACAACCAATCATTTTTGCTAGATTTTTATTACTCCATTCACAGATGCCAATTTGTCACAGGGCTGAACGAACATTATAACTTATCTTGCCAGTAATTAAAAGACTTTAGCTCTTCACCTGTTAATTTGGCAAAATTGTTGTTATTTTTCATGTTTCACTGCCATGTTGAACGGACGATGTGTTTCTCTGATTGGTTAATCCCAGTGTCCATAACACCCTTCAGACCTTGCAGAGATAACACAGAGTCCCACACATCTTTGTAAAGAATAGGAAAACTTGGATTAGCTGTTAGTCCTGACGAATATGGCGTTGTGCCGAGGCACTCTCTGGTTGTTTGGAGAGGGACAACATTCAACTGCTGCTTTGTTTTTCCTCTCTTCTCTCTTTCCTTGTTCCTTTCTTTTCCTTTCTTATTTTAGGATGTACATAGACTCTGGTAACATAAAGCAAACTTAAATTGAAGCAAATGTTTAAAAGTTTGACCAAGGTAGTTTTTTTTTTTATATCCTCTTCATGATTTATCCGGGTGAAGCCTCTCTGCTGCTGAAAGCTAAAGATGAATTTGACCATCTTGCCACTTCCACGTTAACTCTCGACGTTCAGGTAATGGCTGCCTCTATCACTCTCCGTATCTACACGTTTGTCCCCATTATGCACCATTACAGGCTGTTCCTCTCGGTGTGATTGGTGCACATTCAAAGTGTTCAAATGTTCCTGATAATAGGCTAATTATCGAGCACAGTTTCTGCCTCTTCTGCAGCGACATGTACATTGGTTTGAATTTAGAAGGGAAAGTAATTACAGGCTATTTCCAAAAACAGGTTATTTTGTGGTAATGAAAGTCACCTTGGTGTACCCATCTTTTATTCAAATGGCTTTTATTTTTTAGTCTTTCTGGATATTAGATGCCTGAGTAGTTTATATGTCAGACCTATCTCATTGCCAATTGCTGTTGCATGTGATTGCTCTAGTCTTCACTGCTATAAATATAACCAATCGCGGCCGAAGCTTAAGTTTCCAAGGCCCCACCATTAGCAACAGTCATCTCTTCCCCTCGCCTCATCCTCCTGCAGCAACAGCTTGACATGCGTTTGACAAATCTTTGACTCATGTGAACACCGAGAGGAGAGACAGCTGCCACAAACTTTTAAGTTACGGAGCGAAAAGTGAATCCGGACGTCTGTGTTCTGCGTGCATCCGAGTGTGTAGGAGTGTGGACAGGTACAACACAGACGCATCTCTAATTAGGCTCGAGCTGCAGATTCTTCAGAGGATGCGACTTTAGAAACCTCTCCAGGGTGTTTTGAATTATATATACATATACTTTATACATCTTTGGTTGTTTTGCACACCATCCTATAGCATTGTGAACACACCGTGAAGGCAGTGAATAGAATGAACCGTTATAACTGCAGGTATGTAATTGGGAAGTCATTAGAGCAGGGGTGTCAGACTCATATTGGGTCGTGCGCCGATATTCACGTTTGATGGCAGGTCGAGGGCCGCATATATTGTAAACAGGAAAATAATGACAAAACATGATTTCGATAAATGATTAATAATAATAAGCACTGTAATAATCCAGCGTATTTGATTGACATTTAAAAATTGGTCTTGGCCCTACAGGACTGTAGCATAATAAATAATA
This sequence comes from Lesueurigobius sanzi, assembly GCA_900303255.1. Taxonomy (NCBI): domain Eukaryota; kingdom Metazoa; phylum Chordata; class Actinopteri; order Gobiiformes; family Gobiidae; genus Lesueurigobius; species Lesueurigobius sanzi. The sequence continues at coordinate 8,978 of OMNZ01032543.1, forward strand.
ATAGCGTATACTTGTATTGCAAGCCTGTGTTACCAGGACAGTAGCCAGAAGTTTAGAAATAGTCAGGTGAAAGTCAATGTATATGGGGAGGTCTGGGGGTTCTTCACCTGGAAATTTTGTATTAGACAGTAATTTAGTGCAATCTGGTGTATTTTAGATGATATTCTATTTTAATCCGTCTTTTTACATAATGATAAAAGTTAGAACACAGGCTCATCATTATTACTTTAATCTTAAAATACCAAAACTCAATTTAAAGCTGGTAATACTTTTATTGTTTTTTAATATATTTATTTATTACTATTTATACTATTTACTTATTTGAGTAAAATCTTTACCAGTATCAGAACGGCTTCTGTTGTAGCTTTTATAGTGGTACAGTGCCCTCTGCTGGACAGGTGTGGAATTCCTCCTTTAAAAAAATAAACGACTGCCCCCAGCGGCTGGATTGAGCATTCTGGGTATTTGGGTACATCTACATGTATAACTCCTCACAAGAATGGGCTAGAGACTTACTTTTTTTTGACATGCTCAAAAATGTAACAAGATGAAATCATCTGGTATGTTTGGCCGCATGTTTGACACCCTCGCATTGTTATTATTAGTACAGTTATAGTAGCACAAGTATGGTCTTTCTATGTAGGTTCTCAGTCGTACAGGAGTTGTCCATCGTAGGCAAAGATTCTTCAGTCTTCATCTGTACTCTATAGTTGAAGTGTCGGACGTTTCCATCTTAGTCCAAAGATCGTCCTCAGCGAAAGTATGGTCTTTGTAATAGTAATATGGTCTTTGTAATAGTAATATGGTCTTTGTAATCGTAATATGGTCTTTGTAATAGTAATATGGTCTTTGTAATAGTAATAGTAGTGTGATTTAGTATTTATGACAAAGGTGTTCCTGCTGAGTATAGTCATAAAAGAAATTAAAGCTGCGACACAGTTGGTGATGAGGCTGCAAGATGAATCACAAACAAATTAAAATGTGAATGGCTGCAATTAGCACAGAATGCAGTTATTTTGGTGATCATTTTCTCTGCAAACCAAATACGGCTGTCAAGTTCAAAGCCTGCTGTTCCTGCCAATGAGACTTCCAAAGACAAGTTTTGAAATGCATGAGTGTTGTCTTATTGTAGCATTTCAAGTTCCTGAGTCTTAAATATTCATTAAAAAACATAGTCATCTCAAGTGTCATTGATTTTTCTTGGTGGTAAACATAGTATAAGTAGTAGTAGTAATTTATACTTCCCATTCCCATCTTAATTGACAAAGGTGTTCTTGCAGCTGGATGGGCAGAGAACACAATGTGTCTATACATCTATGACGCTGCTAGATCGAAGCTCTGCTCTCATTGATTCCTTCTGCAGTCACTCAGTGTGCACTTTCAGGATGCCTCGGGAGCCTGTTTTATTTCTCCTCCCGGCCTCAAATTAGGAGTCGATTCAGTAACACATCACATCTCGTCCTGAATAGCTGTAGTCACTGTCGCTTCTGTTTGTGCGGACGGCCTCAGTCAAACCAATCTGCTCTCATAGAATCTCACCACTTTTGTGAGAGGACTCGCTTCCCCGCACCGCGAGGATGATTCTGAGGAATGATAAAGGGGTTACTTTTGGTGGTGCAACAAAAGGGATTATTAAATATTCCATAGTTATTGCTGCAAGTTCTACATATTAAGCAAGTCTGGGGAGAAGGGCCCCCTGAGAATTTTCACTCGGGGCTCCAGGGGAACATTGCTATGCCACTGCTCACTGCGGAACATTACAGGTTACATGTTGCTCCGTCGCGAGATTTTAAAGCAATCTAAATAATATTATATTTGGAGCGGTCGGCATTTGTCAAAGTCAGCAAAGTCTCCATGGAGACGAGCTGATAATGTTCCACTTATGAGTCATTTTTTTTGAGATATTTTTCACCAACAAAAACCCTGTAATGAGTTTCACGCTTGTATTTTATTGCACTTATCAGGTAAAATGTCACGCAGAATAACTTTCATAAACCATAGATTTAGTAGCAGCATATTTTGGGCTATTAAGGCTGTGAAGTTCATCAAAATGTAATTGCAATTATGATTATTACACTATTACAACTAATTATAAAGGAACACTTGAGGAAAACACTATTAATATATTAGGCCCCCACAAAGTCCACTCAGATTCTATGGCTGTACATACATTTTTGCAGGAATATATAGAACAAGTAGGGGAGACCGGGGATGATTGTAACACTTTTTGCTTGAGGGCTGTAACTCACTGATCGTTTGACCTGTGACTCTCAAACCTTTACAAAAAAAAAACACTACATTTGTGGGCTAAAAATGGCAGCTCATAAGATTCCTATAATCGCAACACAAACACCATGAGAAGGAGTCAAACCAAAGAGTACCTCCGTTACAACTCTCCCCACTAACTAATCATCCCGGCCCTGTTTATAATGTTCAGCTAATTGTAGCAGCAAACTAGCATGGTTAAAAGAGGGACGAAAAGGCATTTTAATGTTTTGGCAATCTTGTGACATTGTCAATAAATCTAAATGTGTAATACACATGTTTAAGAAGGAGCCAAACAATTACTTTCTTGTCTCAAAATCAGTTTTTTTGCAGATCTTCATCAACTTATAGTCTTGGAATTTGCTGTGCATGATCAGAGAGGAATGGACTAAAGATTATAGGATCATATTACACTTATCTGGACTCTGATTGGGCAAAGTAGTGTTACAATCATTCCCAGGTCTCCCCTACTATTAAAGTAGGGGACAATTTGAATGAGTGTAATAACTAAGATTACCATGATTATTATATTTTTTGTTGATTCCACAAAGCCACACATCACGGTTATACTGTAGAAGGGAAGGGCTGAAGTGTCTTGCCCTGCCCACTAGGGGGAATCTGATCTATCAACCTTTCAGTCGGTGCACAAACATCTCCACCAGCTGATCCTCTGCTGTTCACAAATTTGAACATACTTCTTTGCATGGATGATTTTGAGGACTGATAAGCTGCTATTTGCTTGTGTAACAAAAAAAGGTATTAAATATTCCAACTTGTAATTGATGTGCAGAGAGGAGAGATGAAGGAGTCTAAATGAGCTTTTCCCTCTGGGCTACAGACTGTTATAATCTCCTGAAATCTGGCTCTTTGTTGTCTGTGTGTGCGGCTGTAATTGAAAAGTTCTAGCCCTCTACTTCTCTCTATGCACTCCTCTGCCTTCCTCGCCTTGTATCCTAGTTTCCTCATCTGACATCCTCAGCTTCCCCTTTCCGACCAACAGTCTTTTCCTCCCTTTGCATCCTATTCAGCCGCCTCGCCTCGTCTCTATTTGCATTCTCTGTCATATTTCATTTGACTCATTCTTTCCCTCCTTCTCCCTCTTTTCTCTCTCCTCGGCCGCCCGCTGTGCTTTAGGAGAGATGTAGGCGATTTTGATCATTTGTGCAGGGGCTGAATGAGCGCCTTTTGCGAGCTGCAGATGAGAGAAGGCAGAGGGTGAAGGAGACGGGGCTCTCGGTTGTCCAGAGAAGCGATGGCGCAGAGAGGCACCGATGTTAATGTGACCCCCAACGCCAAATGCCAGCGGGCCGGTTACCTGAGTGATAACCGGGTCGGAATGATGGAATGACTTCTGCCTGTGATAGATAGGGAGGACAGGGATTTGGCTATACGTGCCTTTCTACACTGGCATATTTTTGGAAAGGTAATTGGTGCAGAGAGATGGAATTTAAGGCCTACATTATATAACAAAATGGTAAATATTCTAAGTTGGTTGGCGTCTGTTGCTCAGAGATTTGAAAGGGGGTTGAGGCATTCACTGCTTTTGCATATTTGCTACATGTTATAGGGCTGCAAGATTCATCGATATCGAATGTTAAATTCTACAATGACCTAACCCCGAAGGCTGAGGTTTTTTTCTTCCTTGCCTCTCCAGCGTTTCATGAAGCTTGAATGTGATAAATGAGTTCTACTGCAATGTATAATAGCAGTTTTTGGAGTATATTTTGCTGGCAATACTAGGGCAGTGACAATAAACAATAATATTGATAACTGCGATGAAAAGAAGGCACAATTAGTTGATCTTAGCATCTTTTTTCATAATTGGCATCAAGTAGATAATCTACAGTCACATAACTACTGTGATAATAACATTGTGAATTGCAATAATTTTGTCCAAGAAAATTGTGAGACAAGAATGTCCATGCCTAGACGATACTGAATTGCAGGAAAAATATACAACATAAATATATAATATTAAAATCGCAAATTGAATTGCAATTTCTGTCTGAAAAATCGCAATTAGGTTTTTTGTCAAAATCGTGCAGCTCTACAATGCTACAAGCAACAACAAAACATTAAACATGAACAGTGGCACGGTGCGTCAACACCAGGGCAAACTTTCCTGCACGGACAATAAACAGGGACTTCATACAGCTAAAATGTATATCTTCAGTCCTGCAAAGTGGTAATAAATGGATGTAGTGACTGCATTGGAAAAAAAAATGATAATAATGTAGATAAAAACACAATTAATGGTAGCCCCCCTCCAGCAACTCAATGTCATGTTCTTGAGTGACCAGACTTTGGACTTTTTTAAAGTGCATATCTTTGGTACCCCTCTAACTCTATAAAGTCATTTTTCTTTTTTGCTGTGACACGTCACAAAAGCGGTTCCTTCTCTTTGAGCCGATAAGAAACTGTATCCACTCCCTTGAATGCAAATGTATTTTTTCACATAGTAATTACTTTCTGTGCACCTCACCTGATGTGCACTGTGCATGGCAGCTCAGAAAGACCCATTGTTCTTGGAAAGTCTCCCCAAAACACAAAAGACACCAGCTTGCGAGCGAGTCTCTGTAGACGTGCGCATGGCTTTGACTTCACTAATATCTGTAATTGCATTTAACAAGAAATTGAGACTATTGCCTGGACAATGAGCATCCATGTGAGAATAATTGGACAAGCGTTGCAGAAAAGATGTGGGAAAGGCAACAGCAAATGCGCCCATGTATTTCGTGAGAGCGAGAAGGCCAAGTCACATTAGCAGCTGTTTCGGCACATTAAGCTTGATGCCGACTCTGCCGTATATTGAAATAAATGAATGTAGTCCTCCGAATCAGTGACTGTAAACGACACACTGATAATGGCTGACTTAAGTGCACGTACAGTTGTGTCTTTGTAAAAAGGATGCACCGAGTTCGTTGGTAATTATGCAGAATGAATGTTTGACCTATTAGCTCTAAATAACACATTTTTCTGCTCTGTAAATTTGTGAACATATTCTCATTAACCTTTAAACTATGACTGTTGTGTGAGCACTGCCATCAACTGTTTTCTAAGTTTTCATTTTAGGCAATGAAAAACTGCCCATGTTATAAGCTCAGTATTGACTTGGTTAGCCTTGAAATAATCAAATCGAATCAATTTATTTATGTATAGCCCAGTATCACAAAAAAAAACTTACACTCATTCAAACACACGCAATGTCAAAACAACATAAAATCCATCCATCCTTAGATCCACCAGTCGGGCCACAGTGGAAGGGTCCCGGTCGACAGGGGGACACGATGTGAACAGCAATGAACAGATAAAAAGTAAAATATACACATAATTTATACAATAAGAACAAGAGGATAGGGCTCAGTGTGCCGTACTTCCCCCAGCGTCATTGCCCCTAAGGCAGCCGTATAGGTTATTATTGCCTACCCCCTTTCAAATTAACCTCTTACGCCCTAGAGTCCCCATTTTTGGG
>OMNZ01032544.1:5497-15928 GCA_900303255.1 Lesueurigobius sanzi
TGTACAGCCTACATGTCACAAGCACCTTTATGTAGAAAGATACTGTCACATAAACAACTATAACAATGAAGTCCTGCCAATATTGCCACTGGTCTAAAACTACAGTCAGATGAGTTGACCTGTGGGTTTTAATGTTAAATGTTGTACAGTTGGTCGGAGGGACCGTTAGCGCAGATGTGAGCAGCCCCCCAAGGGAGACAAATAAAGTTAAGTAAGTAAGTAAGCCTTGCTTCTGTCAGTCTACTCCAGGGGAAACTGTGGCTACAATAGTAGCTTGCCACCATCAGCATGGAGTGAATGAGCCCCCTCCCTTTCATGTCTGAAGTGCTTTGGGTGTGACTGTCATATGAAAAGCGCTATACAAATAAGATTCCCTTCCCTACAGTTCCACATTTAGGATGACAAGAAATATCTGCCTAAATAATGGGGAAAAATAATAAAATACATTGGAATTGTTATTATTTGATGCATTTGATAAAAATCAGCTTCATGAAAGATATTTGATTATTGTATTTTATGTTTTAAACTTACTAAACTGATATATTATGGCTCGACAGCGATGCACATGTAAATCCACATATGTCTTGCATGTTACAGTTAGCATTATTTTTCATATTCATATGTTTGCACTCTGAATAAGCCACCTTTTTGGGCAATGTTCAGCCTCCACCTGCGGTTTGTGATTCATGGACTGAAACCAGCAAACGCTGTGCTACATTGATTTTAGCCTAATTCTCCCCCGGTCACTTAAAACTCGGCGAGACTGCTGTCCAGCCCCGGGAGCGCTTCTAAAGAACAGCCCATCTGGTGTATTGGACACTTCCCTCTTCCCCCCACAGCTATATTGGCCTAATGGCTCCCTACGGAAAGGGCTTTTTGTTCTTAGACAGGTTAATGGATGGCCAAGGTTAGCCCAGTCATTGTTGTTAAGGTGAGGTGGTTGTGGTGATTGAACACAGTGGCCAGGAGTCTTAAAGAGCCGACAGCATCACAGTGAGAAAAGCAGCATCCCTTGGCCCGGTAGTTTCTTATTCTCTCCGGTTAAGTACAAGTCGGTCCCCAAAGTGAATAGTGTTTTTCTTGATGCTATAGTTGGGTCAGTGTTCACAATTTGCAAACTTAACCTCTTAAGCCCGAGGTCTTTTTCTCCAAAAATCATTTCTTTACATCCCAGCTGTACATGGCTAATCTTGGTGTCCACACATTTGGTAGAGCTTTAGGATGACGGTGGAAGTGAAATAAAAATAAATGATGTTGTTTGACAATAAAATGAAGTTGCCATGGGTTTGAATGAATTTCCGCCTGAAAAAAACACACACATTTTTCCACAAAAAGGCCTTTTTTCCTCCCTGTGGTGTAGGAAATAACAACAGAAATGGATTATCCCACATCAGCTGTCACTAATTTGCAACTTTGGAATATTTTTCTGCGTAAAACACGTAGGTCAGTAACTGTATCTGAAAGTGCGTCCCCATTTTTGGGGACTCTAGGGCTTAAGAGGCAAGGGCTTTTATTTTTCTAGTGGTGAAATAGCATTTGTTTTGTCCTCCTTGTCCTCCTTGAATTTGCAGTGGTTTGTGAAAAAGGACCAGGTAAATGCATGTCCATGTAATTATGAAGCATTTTTATTGATTGCAAACTAGTTTTTGTTAGAGCTATTCATTTTTCATTGTAAAGATGTGTGCTAAGAGACATTTATTCATTTACTATTATTACCTGTTTGCAATTGTATTTTATATGTTGATGGCACATTTGTATTTGTGTGTTAATGATCTTCTGAAGCACTTTCCTCTGAGCCCCCGTGCAGCTGTTATACCACACACACATGCAGTATGTGAGGATGCTCTCCATCGAGCACCTGTAGAAGGTCACCAGCAGTCTCTGTTGGGCCTTTTTCAGTAACTCACGCTCCAGCTCAGGTCCTCCTCAATGTGGACTCCAGGGAAACTGAAATCTGTTGTGCAGAGGAGCCAGGTCACTTCTCCTCCTCCTGAAGTCAATAATGACCTCCTTGGTCTTTGAAGTGTTGTGGAGTAAATTGTTCTCCTGACACCACGCTGTCAGACACTAATAGGTTATGTTCATGTCACATCGCAACATTCTAAAAAAGCCTATAGCCTAAAAGCTTATAGTTAAAAGTTGAGGTGGTGCATCTAAGAATTCCATGGTGGAAATTTCGTCTTGGTTTACGGCTTATGTATACTAGCCAGACTAAATATCACAAGTGAATATTTAGTCTGGGAACTACCCATTCATTTTCCCGTAGGAGAGGTGTGGTTTACGATTGTCCATAGCCGTTTATTGGGCGCTACGAATGTCTATCATATGCATCTGCACGTAGCCCAGAGCCAATCGTATCAATTGTACCCGATGACGTATGAGCCTCAGCTAATCCAGTCTGTCCAATAGTGTTGCGTCATCGTCTTGCCGTTCCCTCCCCCGTTCAGTGATTAGTCCCCAAATCCCTGCGAAGATTTCGGCCTTGGTTTCCAGGCTGTTGAGCAATTCGAAATGATTTGAGCGCGAGCAGCACGGGTACTCCCAGGCTAGGCTTATACAGTATCTCTGGAAGTACAGGGTCTATCCACGTGACTGTCCATGATGTTAACTTGTTGAAACAACTTTCAGCCTAAATATTAATATGACAGATTTGGAGACCTAATACCTACCAAATAATGATCAACATTACGTCCCCTGATAATTATAAGGCTCTCTCTGCGTTCTGAGGAGTTCTAAGATATTTAGGTTTAATGTTTCGACTATTCATATAACAAAATGCAAATTGGTAATGTATTTTTGCTCATACAAGCCTCAAAAATGCACCAAACCATTCGAAAATGAATGGCCCGGGAACAAGAATACGTGATTAACTCAATTTTGATGCAAATGTCAGATAGAACCGCATAATTCTAAGGGGGACTATTTGTAAAACATGCAATTGCTAACTTTATTTTTGTTCTGAAGCTGCGCTGGTGGGAAATAAGACGTTGGCAACGAGATATGGCAGCACATCACAGCTTCATCACACCAAATTGTTATGATTCTTTGCTTTCCCTTTCGTTCTGTCTTTCCTCTGAATTGAAAAGCACCACTATTCCGTTTTACATCGTACTTCTTATGCCAGCTTTGTAAAACTACTCCCCTCTCATTTACTGGCACAGAGGCAGCCAAAACTGATAGATTTGCTCCATTATCTGCAGGTTTTTGCTCTCTGCGTCGCGCTTTCGCCTCTGGGTCTTCATCACACCGTTTCTCCCCGTTCCTCTTTGCGTCGCCCTCTGAACTCCTAATGAGCGAAATCTAGCCGCTGCAAACGGGGGGGGGGATCTCTGTCTTCCGCCCACGCCGCGCGAGAGGGGAAGGAAGCCGAGGTTTTTCCGTACGCACGCACGCAATCAGCGAGCGCCGCAAATAATTCTGTGGGCACACGAAAGACCCGCTGGTATTATCTGTGGGTTTTTTGAAAATGAGCACCAAGCAGAAGCCGGCGCTCCGAAATGAGGTGCGTATAATAAGGCTGTTAGCAAACACTCGTAATGGGAATGAATGTGACCGAGCGCCAGTGATATATACTGCATAATAAGAAGTTAAGGGGAGAGATGGTGTTCGTGAGCTGGAGAGGGGCTTCTGGATCTTATGTGCTGTGAAGAAGACAATCCAATACAAATAAAGTGAGGCACTTTGTTTTTAAGAGTAGAAAATGCAGGGTGTTTTGGTGAATATTGGAGGTTGTATACTTTGAAATGAGAAATAACAAGTTCACATATCAGTCCCAATAATTTTGAACTTATACCCATCTTCTGATTGGACGTAGTTATTGTGACAAGTTACTTTTCTGGTCTGGACCAAACAGAGCTATGGCAGTGAAGAAAACCGGGTTTCTTTGGGGCATTAATAAGCTATTTTAACTTCATAAACAAAACTACAAAATATATATACAGTATTTGCTGGAAGTTTCCACAACATTTTCATCAAGTTTCATCAAATTTTGCAAAAATGTTACAATGTGTCCAATTTTGCTTTTAAATATTCACATTTTCCATAGATAGATTAGCAGGACTTAACATAAACTTTTTGCTCACCGGCCACTGTGACTAGTTTTCTTCAAAATGCTACTAGCCTATTACAGATTCCATAAGCCTTAAGTAAGTTCTTTGTAAATATTAGTGTATAATTATGCATAAATATGAATGATAACACAAAAATCAAGTCAAAAATGTCCACTCCTTGTTAGTGGTTGTGCGAAGCCATTTATTGCCAAAGAACTGAGTTTACTCTTTTGAAATCATAATGAAACAGAAACGACTCAAATGTCCCTGATCTAACGTTTACACGACCTTCAACAACTGCCAGGGAAATTGTTCAGGAGCAAAGAAAAACTCACTTCAGCTGAAATACAGGACTCTGAAACAATGTATGTTTGTTTTTCGAGATGCACAATATGTAAACTTTTGATCGGGGACAATTGGCTAGTTTCTAGTTGAAAAGCGTAAACAAACAGGTTTTTTTTTACAATAAACGGCTTCACGCAACCACTAACCATTCATACTATGTCAGGGTGTGTATACCTTTGGCCACAATTGTCAAATTGATTTAAAAAGCATTACCTTTGACTTGCTGCTCCTTCTCCCTGGAGGAGGAGACGAGGCTGATGTGAATGGAGTTATTGCAGCTGCGTTCAAAATGGCCTGGTTTAGGGTTTGTTAAGCGGATAACACATTTATATTTATTGGGATGAAAACTTCTTACCAAATTAGTTCAGCGCTTGTGAAGCCTGCATATCATTGCGTTACATATACAGCCGCTCTTGTTCACTTGACCTAGTTGAAATGCAGCGCTCCGATTGGTCTTACGAGAGCACTTTTACCGTGGAATAAAGCGCCTTCACCTTTGTAAACCTCTGAAGTCCCCGTAGACGTAAACATAACACTCAAGACGTGCAGGTAAGTGAAGGAGCATATAGAACATGAGGAGTGGCATTGATGTAAGAGGGGCGCACTGGAGAGGGTTTACTTTAACCTTGACTGTTTAGATAAAGCTTTATCTTCATCTGTCTTATTCTGGCCCAACACCTACATGCGTCTCCGCGTCTAGTGCTGTAGTTCTGTGGGGAATAAAGTTTACAAGTCCCCCTACCACTAAAAACGTGCGCAATAGGGTCTCCTTTTGTGTTAGGAAGAATGAGAGTCTGTTTGTGTGTATGTGTATTGGGCAAGAGATGGAAATTAATTGATGGTTGCAATCCAGTTTATATGTTAATATGCCTTGTGTGCTCATGAACATGCATACATGAATACATGATGAAACAAATATATCAGTGGTGGTGCGACATGGGAACCATTGAGAACCATTTCACCCACTTTAGTCCGTGGCCACACCGCGACCGTGACCGCATCCTTCAGCGTTCACAAATGAGAGATAATGGACTTGTCCGCTGCCCCTACACCAGTTTAGTGATGCGAGCTGTTTCTGCAGGACCTATAGCACGCACATCTGTGGTCTGCTCATGTGACCGTGTGCATCCCCTGAACCGTGGTTTGTCATCGCCAAAGCACACAGCCGCTAATTGGAACATAGCATCGCAAGTTTGCTCAGATTTTGTGAGAGGAGAGACGTGAAGACGCACAGTGGAGTGGATGTGCCGCTGCCCTCTGCTCCGGCGTGAATTCAGATGCGCCAGGGCAGAGGCCAACTCCACGTCCGCCGACCCCATACTAGAGACCTGGGTCCCGCACGTTCCCGACAGCACTCTTCTGTGGGACAATCTACGCTCAATCGCAGGAGAGATTCCCACGTAAACGGCTTGGAGTTCTCAGTCGTACAGGAGTTGTCCGTAGGGAAAAATTCTTCAGTCTTCATCTGTACCTGTAACCTAGCCCCGGTCTACAACAACATCCTCAGACAGAAACCTGGTCTACAACACAGAAACCCCACCTATGTCATGCTAATGAAGCTGGTCGATTGGCCAGGGCAGGACCATACATTGGTGTTCACAGCCTTCAAAGCCCAGGTTGAAACAATAGGAAGGTAACAAGCAGTGATCAAGGGAAACCAACCATTGGAGAAATCAATATGGTTTTTACAACCTTTAGATTCAAGAGAGGTAGGACTTAAGGTGCCCACACACTAGAGGATTTTTAATCTTTTGAGACCAAAGATCTGTGCTCAGGCCACACACACTTAAGGACAGACATGAGGACACACATACACACACATGAGGAGTCTTTTTATTGAGCCATGCTCATAAAAATCCTCTAGTGTGTGTCCAGGTTTAGAGGTCAACTCCTCCCACTGGTTTCTCCATAAGAGACCCACGAGCGTGTAAATTCTGATAATTTGCTGACAAAGCTTTTTGGATAAAGAGCGAATACTACTTCAACTACACAGTACAGATGAAGACTGAAGAAGCTTCTTGCTCTTCTTGTTCAGTTTAGACCACTGACCCCACCACTTTCCTCGCTGCCCACCCAGATATTGAATCCTGGCACCGCTACTGCTTCCACCACATGTTTATGAGGTCTTCTTTGGACTGGACGTTAGCTCAGTCTTCAGGCCTGTCTACAGAGGGACTCCCATCAACCCTGGGTCTATCTGTGGGAGCTGGATCTCAGTGTGGTTATCCTCCAGCTTTCTTTTTCTTCCCCACAGGGTTTTTGTTTTTCCTTGCCGCAAATGAGGGTCTAAGGAGGCAGGATTCCCACTTTTCCCGGAAACCTGGAAAATGACCTACCCCTTTTCTTGTCATGGAAAACATGGGGAATTGCAAAAAAATGTGCTTGTTCTGGAAACTCCCTTTGCTTTTCTGTTTACAAGAAATGTAAGCGAAACTTTGCTGACCACACCAGACTAAAGACGAGCTCATTATGCTCCAGAACACAGGAAAAATTATCTTCTACTTCCTGAACCCCCATTTTACCATGTTCCCAAGAAAACATATGCTTTACATGTCTAAGCTTGAATCTCTTCAGACACAAAAGCTACAGGCTTTAGTTATCATAGATCATATCCACGGGGGGCAGAGAGGACTGAGAAATATGTAATCAGTGTTTTTATGTATTTTTGCACTTTAAAATGTCATGGAAAATCCTGAAAGTTACCTGGAAAATAATTTCAAGTAAAGAGTGGGAACCCTGGGAGAGTCTAAGAGCGGGGGACCTATCCATCTTTGACACTGCATTTGTTTGGACATTGCATCTTTTTGTTAAATGTTGCTCCTGTTTGTAAATCAGTAATTGATACAGCTCTGTGAGACAATTCCAATTTGATTTGATGAGCATATTTAGCACACTGGAAGTCCAGTCAAAATTGGGTAGAAATGTTGTCAACACAGTGTCACGTTTGGGCTGTTGGCCCGCTTTGTTTCTGTCCTTGTCTCTTTTGGTAGCAGTAAGCAAAAGAACAGCTCCACCCCTCCCCCCCCAACGGCAGCTAGTTCAAATGTGACTGTTTATACTTTAAGATGCCAACTGTATCTCTCTACGCCGTGATTAGATAATGATCATATTTCATCAAACCAATTGCTCAAACCCGAAAGCACACACTCTTTCTCTGCTTTACATCTTCACCCAATCTCCAGTAGATACAGTATACAGTCTGCGTACTTTCCAAACAAGCAAGTCCTTTGATCAACAGAAAAGCTTCGTCTATACTTTCCCCTCAAAGTTACCGCGAACCTCTCAGCGATTTAATTATGCAAATCACAACTTTTTTTTAAATTTATTTTGCACATTGTTTTTCTGTCCTTCACACTTCCTGTACGCTCTCGATGAAATATGTAAAACTAATCTCTTCATCTCGTGCATACGCTTATCTTAGCAGCCACGCCTAAGAAAACACTGAAGTGGATGTCGTGATGTAATATTCCGCGCGCGGCCTGGTGCTTAGTATGCGCCATAGGAACGTACATAAATCAGGCGGGGTGGATGAATAATGGAGTTGTCCCGCCAGACGTGCTCCGCTGGCTGTTCCCCAGTGTGGTGAAAAGTGTGAAATGTGTTAGCACCTTTAATTCGGGCATTATCCACCGGGTGTAGCCGGGTTAACCCTCCGCTGAATGAGGCGCGGAGCTTTGCATGCTAACGTGTTCTGAGGTGCGGTGATTAGCCGACGGCCGCCGAGAGATTATATGGTGAAGCTATATGTGCTCCGCTATGGGCAGACTGGAGGGGAGTGTTCACGCTCCTATACCGAGGCCAGTCATTTTTAAATAATTGGTTGGAAAACATTATTCCTTTGATGTAGAAAACTGAGTTCTTGCAGATTGACATGCTCTGGCGGGGATTATAGGTTTCATTGACGTCACTTAATAATTTAGTAAAATGTTCCATATACAGTATACTGTGCATGCTCTGGGCCAAACGGAAAGTGTGCGTTTTCTTCTCGCCCTGTATTGTGAATTTCATTTTCGGATTCACTCAAACACCCGAGTAGGCTGTATTAAGTTCCCAAAGTTTGTGTTTTTTAGTGGTTAGAACTTTTTTTATTTTTTTATTTTGTTTGAGCATCTGAATTTCACAATGTTTAAAGCACAGAAGAAAGGAAAGGCAGATGTGACGCCCAAAAGGAGTAGGCTGAGGCTAAAGCTTATAAGAGCCTACCCCCTTTCAGACGTCTTGAAACAAGACAAGCAATTTGTTACATCAGTTATCAGTTCATAAGAGCCATTCGTTGTACATGCTTATTAGCGATTAACTCTAAGTTCTAAACATTTTTCCGTTACTTGTTTTACACAATATGTATACAATCAGTTGTCATAAATGATAAGTACATTCAGCCTCTTCTGCCTCACAGCAAGAAGGTTCCAGGTTCGATTCATGATTGATCTAGAGTGGAGCCTGTCTTGTTGGAGTTTGCATGTGTAGACCAAGTGGAAAGTGAACTGGCACACGATGTGACATACACAGTGTTTGCAGTGTCTGCAGTGGTGCATTTGCATTTTAGTGGGTTAACATAAACTGCTGGGAGAGGCACATCCTTGCATTCATTTGTTTATGTTATGGTAATATCTGTATTTATTTTTTAATGTAGCGGACCAGTTATCTGTCAGGGGTCCCAGTCCCTTTACGTACACACTCCGCACACTCACAGTAGCTCCACACGGTCCGTCTCCGTTTACCGAGGCCTTGCGGCCTTACGGAAAGTAACTATTTGGATTTGAAGGATTTCTGAGGCAGCAGCAGAAAGAATGAGGCAGGGGTGTCTCATGAAACCCCGTGAACTCGTGGGTATGAGTGAGCTCCGCCAGCTCTGCGCAGTACGGTGCACCCATAGGCAAATGTGCTCAGTGTGAGTGTCAGTTTGTGGAAAAACCGGACAGGATCAGGGCCAAACCCACACATTGTGAGCCGGGGATAATTCCCCTCCAAGCTCGGTCCTCATTGAGTTGAGGTTTTAACTTGCATAATATACAAATGTTGGAAGTCTGTACATCTCCATACCACAGTTTCATATACTCTACTGCATATGGTGCTGCAATGAAGTATTTTGTTTTTTGTCATCACTTAAAGACTAAATAACAGGGTGATGAGAACAGAGAACCAACATGACTAAAATGTGTGAAAAGGGAAAAAAAAACCTTCTCTGGGAAAGCCTTGTGAGTCACTGAAAATAGTGCCATGATGACCCACTTTTGTGTCCCACCCCAACGGTGTAGAGCCACGTATGCAGATGACACCACTTCACTAGTGCTACTGCTAATTGTCAGTTCTTGTTCCTGGGTGGACTTTTCTCTTTTCATTACACTACGTTTTAGCACTTCAACCTAAGAAACCTAAAACCTCCAGCTTTTGCCTGAGCCCTGACCAAACCTAGCTAAAGACTTTTTTTTTGTTTTTATGTACCTCTTTGATGGTTTCCTGTCCAATTCGAAAGCCGATTGACTAGACTGAGTGTAATATTAAAGTCTGTTGGCCTCATTTGGCTAATATGAACTCCGATAATCACCTCCATGTTATCCCACATACATGACATAATGCGTTGGGTAATGGCTGTGATAATGTCAGCTCGGTGTCACGGACAGATAATGATATGCCGATGATGGTAATGACGAACGCTTCACTCCGCCATTGGTGATGATGATTACAGCGGTCGTCATGGCGATCCATTTATCAGCCCCAGCTTAAACCTCTTCAGGGAGATATAATGGGCTCATCTCATCGGCTTGGACTGCCTTGGTTTGAGTGTCATTTTGATCACATTTTAAGCACTTCAAACTGTTATTCACAGTGATGGGGTTATACTGTGTATGCTCCTATCAGGTTAAACGTAATGAACATTGGTCAACTCATGGTGAAGGTGAGTGTATGGGATGTTATTGCCATAGAGATAAAAAGGAGAAATGATGTCAGCCTTTCTCAGCTGACATCATCAGCTAGCAGAACTTATGTTGCAACAATGGGTTGCTGCAAGCAATTCAAATCAAAACATGCTATA
>OMNZ01032548.1:1741-16977 GCA_900303255.1 Lesueurigobius sanzi
TATGTAAATGTCCTCGCCAAACAAGTCTGGTATCCAATCTAATTTGTTTACATTACATCCACACCATTATTTGCACTACATTGCCATATTTTCTATACCACACAGGCCTACTCTTTTGTTCTTAACAAACCCAATTATTTATTTAGCTTAGTGACATTTTGAATTAGAATGACTTCACTATAGACTACTGATGACTGCAGTGATCACTTTGTATTGTAAAATTTGAATGAAATTAGAGCTTTTACTTGTGTAGAAATTAACACTGTAAATATATAAGGTCTATATACTTACTTTTTGTGTACATTCTGACTTGATGGATGTCATTGTAAGTGTATAGCCTACTCATTGTAGCTTTGTTTTTCTTGGGAGATGTGAAGTGCCTTTTTAAAGAATATTTCAGTCCACGTATGTTCGTGTGCTACATTTTTCTATGATTCATATAAGCAACTCTTCTAGCATCAAGTGTTTAGGAAACTGAAATGCTTGTGTGAGTTGTAATGTGCATGAAATCATTGGAAAAAGCCCACTTCAGCACTGTAAAGGGACAAAATCTTCCTTTTCTCAACACGACCATTGGTTCATGTGCCTTCATGTACATGTGTCTGACTGAAGCTTTTGTCATTTCAGTTGTCATCTTTGAAATAAAGGAAGGGGTTATTACATGCTACAATCCACTGTCATGTTTATTTTCATGCATTGCCATATCATTTGCATTATGTCCAAAATAATACAGCAAACTGGGGTAACGAGAACGTGCTGTTGTCTAGAAA
The DNA here is from genome assembly GCA_900303255.1 of Lesueurigobius sanzi. Classification (NCBI taxonomy): domain Eukaryota; kingdom Metazoa; phylum Chordata; class Actinopteri; order Gobiiformes; family Gobiidae; genus Lesueurigobius; species Lesueurigobius sanzi. The sequence continues at coordinate 2,512 of OMNZ01032548.1, forward strand.
TAAATGTGGAATTGTATGCCTTACACGAGATGTTCATCATAGGCAAAGGTTCTTGGTCATCTGTACTATGTCATAGGCCAAGATTCTTCATCTGTACTCTGTAGTTCAGTGGTAGGCATCGTCAGGCCTGGGGGCAAAATCCGGCCCTCTATCATGGATCTTTTGGCCCTCCAAAATAATTTTAAGAAACATTCTTACACATACACTGGAAAACTGTCTCAAAATTGTCTCAGTTGAGAAAATGGCTTGAAATGAATCGATTTGGGGATTTAGACTAAACTAGTCTAAATCCCCAAATTTAGACTAGTTTAGTCTAAATCCCCAAATCAATTAAGATTGCCAATGGAACAAGTATTTTTTTTTGCTTTTCATGGATATTTTGGTCTCAATTCAAGTTTGTTTATTTGTATTGATGCAAGACAGTCCAAATCCACTCACAATCAACACAAATTCTCTAAATTCAAGAATTTTCAAACAATTTATCTTATTTAAGATGGTAATTTATTTTTTTTGTACAACATTCTTACACATGGAAGATACTGAAAATGCCTCAGTTCTTGTAAAAAAATGTTCAAAACCTCAAAACACTCATTAGGTCATATACTGTATGATGCACAACCAGTGTTGGGAGTAACTCATTACAAAAGTAACTAGTTACAGAAATATACTATTCAGTAACTGGGGAATATAATATATAACTTAAACAAAATACAGTAATATATTAGTTATCACAATAACATCACCCCTAATAATAATAATAACAATAATATCACCCCTGCTGTAGTTGAAGTCTCGACCCATGAACTAGAGTACAGATGAACCGAGGAATCGTGCCTATGATGGACAACTCCTGTACAACTGAGAACCTACACACAGATGTACTATGTAGTGTTGGACGTTTCGCATCTCATCTCTTTTCACAGGTGGAACGTCCTAATATTCAACTACAGAGCACAGGTGACGACTCAAGAGCCTTTGACGGCAAAAGATGTTAAAAACTACAAGTTCCATCATGCACCTTTGGCTTATACTTCCGGTTTCCCATGAGGACGTTCGAAAAACATGCCGGAAACGTCAATAAAGGTGACATCCTAGCACCGACACCACGGAGATGACAAGGTTTTCTTTACAAATCCAAGGTATGTTGGTATGTATTTAAACGCGAGCTTTTAGTGGTAAAGATGCCGAAATATTACGAAGATAAAGAGGAAGATAATCGCGCCTGCGCTGGAGTTAGAGAGGACTTCAAGGCTTGTCTTCTTCAGCACGACTGCGTTGTAAAGGTAGGCTCTTAACATACAATAATAGCCTTTAATGAATCCAAGAATTTGTTTTATCTGGAGTCTAGTTGGTAGCTTACAATGTATTAATGTCTTATCACTGATAGCCACTGTTAAAAGAATTGACCGAGCTTCTCACCGTCTTTATCTCCAAGGAAGGAAAGGCTCCGAGCGAGTGCCTAAAGGAGGGTCATTGCAAGGCGCTCCAGACTTCCTTCTTTGAGTGCAAGCGATCACTGGTAAGCAGACTCCCACCACCATGACCAGAAAAGAAAACCATGCTGCATATTGGCCTAGGTCTCACTCGTCTTTGCTGCTTCACTCCAGTCCAGTGCATCATTGTAATGTAATTGTGTGTCCTCCTTCTGACAGCTGGACGCTAGATCAAGATTCAGAGGAAGAAAGGGGTATTGAGGTTTGGACCAAGAGTGATCCTAGCAAAGTCACGGGACATCTGAACCGAATGAGCACTATTCATCATTGTATTGTATCTAAAATATGCAGGAGGAGATTGAAGAATGGAATGTGGACAATGCAGGAAAAAATATCTTCAATTTCACATGGACTGGTGCGTTTCTTGGTGATATTCCTAACAGATCAACAATTTATATAAAGATTTTATTCATCAATTAAAATGTTAAATTGCATTGAACTATTTATTCCACATTTAGAAACATAGAAAAGTGCTTTTACTTTAGAGCTGCCATCATCATTTGCTCAAACATGTCTAAATCAACTTTCTTCATAATAACTGCCTTTTGAGTCTTGTTCATGAAGCCCACTGTATCCACTACCATCATACCTCTGGTGTGTGTGCCCGTGAGCTCCACACTAACCGGAAACTGGTCACTTTTCAAAATGAAATCATCATTGATAGCGGCTGCCATGGCATAAGAGTCGCAAGAGATGAGTCCTGTGCCGTCAATAAACTCCTTCTCAAAGCGCTCAGTCTGCGAGAGATCCAGACTGTGTTTGAAGATGCGGGCCATAAACCTGGCCTTTTCAGTGTCCTGAGCGAGCCACCGGTCACAAAACTCCTGTCAAAGAGAATTATATATTTTCATGTAAGTACGGAAACCTTACCATACAAAAACAAAAGGAGAAACGTAGGGAAATGTCACTAATGACAATTGCTCGGTCAAAGAGTTTCAGTTGATTCTCTCATGCAAAATCAGTTTAAGTTTACTATTATAGAAAAGGACGATATAACACATAGATTTACCCAAGACAACTTGCTGTAACAAGTAAACTCCCAGCATGCCAGATAGATGGGACAGAGGTAGTCATTCAGCACAATGTAGGCAGCTTCAGGATCAGCAGCAAAATTGAACTCTCCACAAACTGTAGTGTTTCCACGAGCTAGAACACAAATACATTCCATATAAAATACAGAATGATAGCAAATCAGCCTTTACAAAATAAATACTTACACTCTGTATTGCCTCCCATGATGTAGAGACCTTTGACTTTGCTTGGCAAGGAGGGATCCATCCTGACTGCAAGTGCCAAGTTTGTGAGAGGTGCTGTGGCAACTATTGACACCTACCAAGAAGAAGGAAAAGAATAGAGCTAGGACTTGAACTTTCCAGAGATGCACAGATCATCCTATGAATCTCACCTGTCCTGGGTTTTCGTTGACAATTCTGATCATTGCAGACACAGCGCCCTCCTTCTGAATCATGTCTATACTTGGCGCGTTGGGGTCAGGGGCATCTCCAAAGCCGTCTAACCCATGAAAGTTACCCCCTTTTATTTCATGCCCGAGGATTGGCTTTGACGCTCCTTTGAACACTGGGATCTGTAATAAACAATTATGAATGGCATTTGTCAACATCAAAAGGTCAAGTAAACATGTTCTTATTTAGTTAGTTTAGAAAAACGATTCAAAACTGAAAATGAGGTAAGGGTCCAAAACTGGTTTTATTCACTATTGCAAGGCCAGACTTAATTGGCAAAGGTCATGTGTTAACTTGTATGGCATGACTCTTGTCTAATTCATTTATGCACCAGCCATATAACACCAGGCATAATCAGGAAAAAGCGTGAAAAGTATGAAGAAAATGCCCCACCTCCAGTTTGTTGCAGACTTGCAGAACACGCAGAGTGTTCTTACACACATTCTCTACTGAAGTGTTCCCATGCACACACGTGATGCCCAGTATTTCCGCGTTAGTCGCCAGGGCCAGCATAATGGCCTGGGCATCGTCCACTCCACAGTCCACGTCCAACAGCAGCTTCTTACTCATATTAGGAGCTGAGAGCAGAGCGCAAGACGTAAATGGATGGAAAGGTCGCATGAAAATGGTTAAAAGCACAAATCAAAACCATACCTCTCAGTGAATGAGTACCGTTATGAGTCACAGCACTTCTTCCTTTTGCAAAGTTGAACCAGCAATAGTCAACAAAAAGTGATCTTCGAACACAAACAACGGGAGGAGTTGGTAAAGAACTAGATCTTTCACATTTTCTGCCATTAAGAATGACATATTCGTTTCCAAAATGTGTAGGCCTATATTAAAAAGGCAGTGAGGATACGACATTGTTACAGTGCAGCACTTGGGTCATTATCGCATCATCGGGATTTAAGACGAAATTAGGCTAATTTTTGCAAAAGCATCTGTGATAAACAAACTACGTAAAGACATAAAATGCTAATTTGATTGACTTTACCTTCTTGGCCTTACCTCCACACTGACGGCTTAAATCTGTGACTTGTTGATGCAACACATCGCACAAGGAGCCCCGCCATGCACGAGCGAGCAGAACGTAGGCATCTAGACACTACGTCACTTCCGGGATCTTAAACGGAAACTGTTTTCTCCCATTCATTCGTTCTAAACCAGGGGTACCTAAAGTTATATCCATGAAGGGCCAAATTGGGCTATGGAGGGCAAAATTAATGGCGGAGGGTCCAATGCAATACTGTTATGCACATAGAAAGACCAATTGTAAATAGGCATATGATTAAATATCCTTTAATTACTGTACTATTGAGTAGGACATGCTGTTTTGGTGTTCATAGTAACTATTGACTGTGTATCCAGTCACAAATTAATCACATTAGTTACTTCTTACAAATCTAAGCCAAATGAAACCCCTTGGAGGACTGATTTTGGCCCCACTTTGGGTACCCCTGTTCTTAACCCTAAGGATACAAAATAAGACTAGTTTATCTTTATACATTTATGTTGATTAACTGCAATCTAATGTACGCCTATGCCTGTTAATCCAAAATATCCTTGGCATGTATGAAAAATAGAAGCAACAATATGCACTGATGTCTCTTGGATATAAAACTGCTAAAACATTTGCAAAAAACATTTAAAACACATGAACAAAGACTCTTGACAGCTACATTGCGGGAAAGAACCATATTTTATCTACTGAATGTTTGGAAATATAATACTGTAGCATTGACTCTGAACTGAAGGCGTATAAATTTCAGTCACATAATAACGCATAACGTCAGACCATCTCCACCAGCATCACTAAACATTGGCAAAACAACTCTTGTAAATGTGTATCGCATAGTGAGCGATTTGTAAACTGTGCTTGTTGCAAGACACTTTAGAAATGCATGAGAAAGTAGCTGATATAACATCAAATAAAGATAAATAATTAAAAGAAAGACAAGGAAATGCGCTACAACTCCCAAGAGCTTTGTATTCATCAGCAAATCAGGGCAGATTAGGTCCAGATAATTTCACTGCATGACAAACCTGTACACTTTTGTCTAAGTTGACGCTACATTGGGCAAAGGAGGTTTCATGCCATATTTTAGTATCAAATAACTAAATAGCCTACTAACATTTCTTGTTTTCATTTGTCTATAACGAATCATTGTATTTACACTAAGCCAAACTCTACTCAATGTAATAAAAGATTTTCTATCAGCTTCATAAACCATTTGTGCAGCATTTAATTGGCATTGGCCCCTGCTCTTTGCCTTTTGTATGTGATTTTCAGTTTTCTCATGCTTTGACATCTTAAAATGCACACAGTCCCTTCTTGATCTGAACACGTAGAATGTGATTGATCCTGACAGCCACAATAGCTGTATGACTGTGAGTATGATGAGTAGCGATTTAAAGTATAGCTGTCAGCACTGATGGAAACCCACATTACCACCGACAGTTGTGAAGTAGTTTTTAACACATATACTGTATATTCTACTGTTTAGGTCAGGGGCAACTGCTACAAAACAGCATACTGTACTCTGGCACTTAGACTATGTGACTAAGCACAAGGGGGTATAGTAGTAGGCGCTTTTCTTTGTGTGTTTTCATTATTTTCCTCAAAAGTCTTTTGGTTTCTTCTAGTTAGAGAAGTCCACTTAGGTTTCGACTTTCCCATATGTCCCCTCTGGAGGGCGATATTGTTTAGGGAAAGCCTTGAGCTGTAAGGAATTAAAAGCGTATTTGCGACATCCCACATTCTTCATGGTATTTTCTCTTCTGCATCCCTCACTGTGAAAAAGAAAAAATGTGATTACTCTTTTGAAAACCAGCAAAAAGCCCTCAAACCAGCTATAGCCCTCCAGTGTGTACCTGAGTGAAGTTAGCCCCCCATAGTGTCCAATTCACTCCAAAATGTGTCATTGGTTTGTGCTTCATTTGTGCATGTTTGTGTGTACTTTGCTTTCGAGTTATTGATGATTATTTTTTACATGCAGTGTGTGTTGACGTGTGCCTTTGACAAAAACGAAGTTCGCACATTTCTTTGTACACAAACAACACAAACCAATGACACAATTATGGAGTGAATCAGACACTATGGGGGGGGCTAACTTCACACAGGTCCGGTGTGTTGGCTGACCTGCGCATACAGTCCAAGGCCTGGTAGAACACCTGCGGGGCCAGTCCATGCTCCTGCTCCAAGATTTGACACTGCTCCAGAGTGACTGACATGGCTGTCCGGTCCTTGGCGCTCTTACAGCTGGTGAAGCGTACTCCATTCAGCCGACGACAAGCCTGTGACAACAACAAAAAAAAATTAGGGAAAAAAAACTGTTTACTGTTACAAGGCATGTCCATCTGGATTACCTCGGCCGCCTGCCACAAAATCTCCACATTTTTGTTTTTCTTGGCTTTGATGTTCAGGCTCAGCTGTTTGAGCAAATCCGGCAGGCCGGAGGTGCTGCGCGAGCGAGGGAGGCCTGAGGAGAACAATGTGTAAACAACTCCTAGAAACAATGTTTTAATTATTTTATGTATATATACTCACAGTCCTCAGGTAGAACTTCTTTGAACTGGTCATAATAAGAGCTGAAGCGTGTCATACTTTCCATATTGATCACTTCTTGCAAAGTAGTGTCACCAAACCTAAAAATGTATGCATTAAGCAAAATGAAATACTATACATATACAGTATAATACATGACTTCATATTTAGGTTTTTAGGTATTTGTTTTTGTACCAAAAATAGATGAATGGAAGGTTATCTCAAAACATAAAGTGGACAAAATTGCCATTTTAAACTAATTGGTATTGAGGTAATAGTAAAAGACTGTAGCAAAGATTTTTTTGCTGAACTTGGTTGAAAACTCCTTGATGACAAGTTCAAAATGTTTGGACAATTAAAAAAATAAATGAAATTTAATACTGAACATAAACATCAAATGCAATTATATATCTACGACTAATTCTGTTAAATGAATACATCTTATAGCTTATTGGTGCCTAATTGTGTTCAGCTTTTCTAAAGTATGCCTAGAGTTACCTAGGAAGTGGACATACTTCTCTGCCAGAGTCTGCTGCTCATTGATGCCCACATTAAACAGGACTGGCTGAACACGCAGCAACATCCCGTTCTGGATCTCCCGTGGCAACGACTCAAACATGGCCGCCGGCAGAGCCACACGGACGTTGAAGCCATTCCTGTTCCCTGTGATCACGGGCAGCATGTCCGGTGCAAAGCCTGAAGTCGCCTGTGTAACTTTAAAAGTGACGTTTCTCAAGTCCATGACTCCGACACTCATATCCTCCAACATGGCCAGCTCCTCCCCTGTGAGAAAGAACTAAACATTCTTATGTAACAGTGGCAGCGGTGCAATGGAAAATCTTGAACTTCCACTGAAGATCTATGAGTTGAGACTAAACTCTATCACTCACATCACACTATCACTCTAAATGAGTCTTTCTGTTACCATATGTACTAAGAAGGCCTTCATATTGCACCAACAAGCCGATGGTGTGGAGCTGCCGGAGGAATCCAGCGTCACAGAGACTTGTCCTCAGCTTCAGAGCAAATCCACAGATGAGAGCAGTCAGCTGCAACAGGAACAAAAGTCAAACGTGGCCAATTATAAATAGAGATGTGGTATTTAATTGATATATGAAGAGTTCATTCAACTCCTTTGTTTGTCTTTTATTTGTTCTCGTCTGTAAAGCGTCTTTGTGTCCTTTCAAAGCACTATATAAGTTGCATGTATTATTTAATTTGCAAAAGCAGATATCTCCGTTTTGAATTCTTTGCCAAATTGTTCTAGATTTTGATCACCTTACTCTATGTAGGTGACACAAGTAAAACTAAAGTTGAATCAATTTGATAAAGAACAAGTAACTCAATATGTCTGATCCACTAATATAGGGTTGGTCATGAAAAAAGCTACACAAAGGGAAAATCACAAGCACATGTTGATTTTTGTAAATGGCACTTATCTGTTTTTGCAAATTAACTCTTTGTATTGTAAGCCTCCTAGCATAGTTTTAAGTTTAAATTCATGATTTTCAGAAAAATAAAATCCTTAGCCCTCATAACGAGTACTGTTTCTTCATAACAAGCCTTTTGAGTAAGTAAGTACAATTTTCTGCCAATTTAAGTATTTTGGCACTTAAATAGAGGGGAAAAACATCACAATGCACATGAAATTAGACAATACATCTACATTTTCACTTTTCACATTTGAGTATTTTATAACTTATCAAGATATTACCGTAGGCCAAGATTCTTCAGTCTTCATCTGTAGTCTGTAGTTGAAGTGTCTGACGTTTCGATCTTAGTCCAAAGATCTTCCTCAGCGAATTCTTGCGTACAATTTCAGAACTCCATTTTTGTATTTTCAACAAACCTACAGTATGCAGCAGAAATATTCGCTGAGGAAGATCTTTGGACTAAGAGCAAAACACTTCAACTACAGAGTACAGATGAAGACGGAAGAATCTTGGCCTACGATGGACAACTCCTGTACGACTGAGAAATTACTTTTTGCAGTGCATAGCAGTGTTTGGAGCAGTGTTTGGAGAGTAACATTGAATCCTCAATTTGGGCATGGATTGAATTGAGGCTGACGACATTTACGACACGATGAAGAGACTAACTGTCTGGCAGAAAACCACGTCGCGACGGTACTGCACGCTGAGACTCATGGCGATGGTCGGGGCACTGTCCTGCATCAGGAGGAAGACCATGGCTTTCTTCGCCTTGTCGCTCATGAGGGTCACGCAGTCGGACAGCGTTGTGAGAAGAGGGTACAAGATCTCGCCCCATTCAGCTACAAAAGACAAACAGAAGGAAGATACAATACTGGTTTGATTTGAATGATCTAAAATGTGTGAACAATTACTGTATATAAGAAGGACTGTCTCTTACCTGGGGATGTCTTTTCTATCTCTGGGCTGCTGTCTAAAAACCATGCACAAAAAAAGAAAAATGGTTACTTTCACATTGAGTTGCATGTAAGAAAGACATACAAGTGGGACAGGTTGTGAGATGTGGGACATGGAGGGACAGACTTGAAAAAACCAAAAGGGGACAGGTGCTCACTGTAGTTGCATATTCGAGACAAGAAACAAAACAGGACAAGACCTTTCTTTGTGATGGTTGATTCCTCATTTGCCAGAAGGAAAACATCTTCAGAGCTACTGTCGCTTTGAAGTTGGTCTCTTTGAAGGAGTCGTTCCACTCTCTGGACCACGCACTCTAGACTCTTATCAACGTTTAACCAAATGTTTTCCTGCGCATAAATATATTTGCATTACTCAAAAACACCCTCCCGATCTAAAAACCGAGCCGTAATCCATCTTACTCACCCACTCCTCTTCATGGGTGTCTGTTTGCATCGACATCCTCTTACTCTTGTCACTGCCGTCCGGAGGAGCTATGTGCCGCGACGGTGAGATGGCGGCGCGGGACGGAGAGGTCGGGTGGCGGGACGGGGAGCGAGACGGGGACCGCGACGAGGGGGAGAGGGAGGAGGCAGAGGGCGATGGGGTGCTGTGATGGGTCGACTCGGGGCGCGCGGCAGCCAGGGCCAAAATGGCTGCGGACAGGAGTCTGGAGTCGCACACCGTCACCAGCTGATGTGTCTGGATCAAAAGGAGGGGCTTTCAGGGATGGTTGGATGAAGTTTTCCCCCTGGTTTGACCTTTTTATGCTAGTCAATATTTTACTCTCTAATTGCAAATGGGCAAAAGATGAGACAAAAGAAGAAGTACGTACTCCTATCTACATTTCTGCAACCTTCTATCTAGCATAATTGAGTCATTTATGGGCCAAATTGAGCTTTTCTACTCTCCAAACTAATATAATTGGCTATATCCTCAGCCAATTAGAAAGGTTATTACAATGGCAAAAACCTTCTGTTTAAGTCATCTCTATGAGGACATGAATTTTTATGAAAAGGTTAAAATGTGACTTGTGCAGGATCTCCAACCTTTTTCTACCCCGTGAGCTACTTTTGCCTAACAGAAATGGCAGAGAGCTACTTAAGCTACAAAGAAACACGTGTAACTAGGTCTATAGGACAACACAATCAAAGAAAATGACTATAGTTTCTGCTTTATACTTTGCTATTTTAAATTGTATAAATCTATGAATAATACTAACCAGTAGCATTATGTCTATTTTTATTTGACCTCGATTCAACCAGGAAAGTCCCTCTGAGAATCTCTTTTTCAGGGGGAGCCCTCCTGACTCCAAATTGTCATAAATGTATATTTTTCCAATTACTAATGATAAATAGGAAATAAAAAGGAATAGTAAGGCTATATAGATCATTTTACCTTCTCTTTAAGGATAGCCAGGGTCCTCTCCATAGCATTTGCAGAACGCTCTTTTGCTGCACGGGACAGACGCTCAATGTAATAACAGACTTGTGTCTTCAGTGTGTTAATCTGACCAATCAGCTCTTTGGCTTTTACAACGTCCTGCTGTTGATAAGTCATTCCTTTTGAGGCAGAGCTGGAGGGACTTTAAACATACAAGGAAAAGTATATCAATAACATACTGCCACACATGAGGTTAACATTAATATTCTTACCTATCTTCTGCATAGGTACTGGAGAGAGATAAGAAGAAAAGGAAGGGTTTTGTTAGAAGTATTGAGTAAACATGTTTCCATTTTTAAACAACCTATTTTTAGTTCACAAACAATGAAAGAGGAAGTACATACATTTAAAGTTTTTAGTTTAGGTGCAAAACATTCAAAGCTCTCTTTTTCACAAATGTCTGCTTTTATGATATTCTGAATGGCAAAAAAACAAACAAAGAACAAGAAAGAAAGGTACAGGGTGATTTAAAAAGGGTCTGCCTACTGTTTTCTGGCATCATCCAGTTTCTGCACCATTTTCCTGAGTCCAGAGCCTTTAAACCCCTGATGATGCGCAGCAGGAGCTCCGATTGTAACTACATCATATGTTCGGTCTGTATAAATAAATCAATCAAAATACACTTATCAAAACACTCAATAAAATGCCACATATAATTGTAGACAAATACACACCATAACCCGACTCTCCTTGAACTCTCATCCTCTGAACGTGAAGGTTGGTGGGAATAAACTCCAGCTTCCTCTCGGCTTTCAGTGTGCTAGACTTAAATGAAGGCCCTAGAAATGATAGTATGGAGAGTGAATATAGGGCTGTCATGAGAAAAAAAAGAATTCAAGCAAGAATATTCTAAGTATTTTTTTATGAACGGGTGCTCTAAGTCAGGGGAATGCAAGTTTGATTTGTGGCTTGTTGATTCTTTTCCTTGTCAAAAGATAAGGAGCCGAATCTCCCAATCGTGATTCGTGACAACTGTGTCCAAGCCTACTGTCGTACCTGGGGTTTTGGGAGGTGTCCTCTAAGAAATTTTAACATGCATTTGATCTCTGATACATGTAGTGATATTTCTTGTAATCAGCGTAGGGGCTACATTTGTCCCACGGGCCTGATGTTACCTAGCCCTGCTCTGAGTGCTTTTTCTTTATGTATTGTTTGTGTGTGTTCTTGGTCGTACAGGTGTTTCTCGTTTTTTTCTAAATGCACTCAATCATAACATACTTTTCAATAATAATAGCATGTTAGTACCTATATTGAGCCATAGTTAAATGTTTGGTCAAGTTAAAAGTTCCCCATTATGGCAAAATACAACATATAATTTAAATGTTGAGCCCACTACAAAAATCCATATAATTCATGTATTGAACAAGAGTTTGATATAACAATTATTGTGACAGGCCTAGGTCATCATATTATTGATAAACTGAGTGGCTCACCCTTGTATTCGTGTAGGTCACTGATGGTCTCCTGATAGGTGAGGATGATGGTCTGGTACTGGGTGATGATCTGCCGCCGGAGGTTCTCCCAGCACGGAGACAGTTCACCAAGCTCCTCCAGCTCACACACTCTGCAGCACATTTATACAGTCAAACTGCAGTGTGTCACGATTTGTATCACAGTAAGAGCCATAAGCATAATGCAGTACTGAACATATGGCAACCAGATTCCATGGGGAGTAAAGTCATTAAAGCCACTTATCTTTCAAACTACTGTTTACAGACAATATCCCTGATATCACTAGTCCATACCATATTTCCCAAACTATAAGTCACACTTTTTCTCATAGTTTGGCTGGTCCTGCGACTTATACTATTAATATGTTACGTTTACATAACCGGACATCTATTCAGTTTGTTGTTTATGTTTCGTTTAGCTGAATAACCACCAATGTGTTATGTTAGCATACCATACTCCTATTGAGCCTGTTGTTCTCTATTCTATTGTTATTATTATAACTTCCCTTTCAAGATGAAATGTCTGTTCTTTGTCCCAGATTTTGTAAAATAAAATTTCCCCCAAAAAATGTGACCATCCAGTTCGACTTATATGTTTTTTTCTTCTTCATTATGCATTTATTGGCTGGTGCGACTCATCTGTGCAACAGCTCAAAGGCTATATTGAGAGATCTATTTTTATAGTTATTAATAGTTGCTGTTGGGATAATCAGGACTCTTGTTGCCGTCACCTGACTGCGTCCTCCTCCAGCAGGAGCTTGACAAACTGGCGAGGGATGTGCAGCGAGAGCACGCTCTCAGCCATCTGCTCCAGGATGCGAAGGTGGTTTCCATCCGTTGTGGGGAAGCGGTACGTCCGCGACATGACGCCTCCGAACACTGGAACAGAGCAGGCCGTACACAGCGACAGAATTTACATTTGGTCAATGGCTACCAATCACTCATTTATGATATCTTTGTAATGTGGATGTATTTACCAGCCTTCAGTAGTGGATCCTTACAAACTGATGATGATTTAGACTTAAGGCCCATGGACTCTGTGAGGCTCTCATCAACGGGGAGGACCATCTGAAATACAACTCACTGGTCAAATGCAATTGTGTCACAGATACTCCATTCTGCAAACCTCAAAAATATATTATCAAATATTTACAGTATAATAATATAAAATAAAAAATAATTTCCAGTAAAAATGTGGTCACTTTATCCCCCTTCAACCAACATAACATTGCATGATCAGTTTATTTATCTGATTATGGGAAGAACGTTTGGTTTCCATTGTTAAAACCAAGTCTATTTCATGACAGATTACACCAGTAGTGACCCAATTTTCTTTGGGTTTCTAGCCTTTCCCTGGGAACTTATTGACTGAAGAAGTATAAAACCCTTCATTACACTGCAAAAAATGACAACAAGTTAAAATGACTCAAATTAAGTGTTGGCTTTAATTTGAGTAATTCTGACTTTCCAAGTAAAAAAAAATCTGCCAGTGGAATAAGTATTTTTGACTTAAAAGAAGAAAAACATGCTATTTCAAGTACATTTGGGTTTATTATCATCATTTAGGTTTTTGTTTGTTAATTTAAGTGTAAAAAAATTCCTTCACTTACTGTACCTGCTCAAATCAATGTCAAATATACTTACTTCAAGAAAATTCTACTTACATCAAATCTTCTAGATGATTCCCCTTAGTCTGTTTAAGTGGTCATATTTCCAGCTCTCTTTCTCTCTCTTTTCACTACTAGATTCCCAGGCCAATGGCCAATATTTGCGATATATGCACTGATAGGAGCATGACAGTGTAAGGCGCAGGTCTGTCTTTACCCTGCCATTGACGGTGTCTCCCCTCTGCAGCCTGGGCCCCGGAGCCCTCTGCTCCCTCTTCTCTTCGATCTGCCAGGCGATCACAGTGATGTTGCCCACGCGCTCGTTCTCCGCTGACCTGATGCAGAGTGACATGGTGCTAACGTCAGAGCAAGTGTTGTATGTGTGTGTGTGTGTGTGTGTGTGTGTGTGTGTGTGTGTGTGTGTGTGTGGGCCAGTCAGTACCTCAGAGTCAAGTGCAGCCTGTGGTGTTTGTCCTGAAGCAGCTCCTTCACGGGAAACATGGCTGAACCCAACATGTACATCTGAAACAGTCCATAAAGAGCAAAGGCACGTGAGCTGTCTGTTTAGTGGTAAGGCCAGACACTGCAGGAGAAATACAAATAAATTCAGTAAAATCAATTTGACGACACATTTTCTATCATTTTATGTGTAAAAATGGCCAAAATAGCATATATTTTCATGATTAGAGCTAAATGAATGGTTTTATTTTGTCGATATGTTAGTGACGAAGATTTGCTCAGAGGAGATTTTGGATATATCATTTACTTTTCGAATAAACAAGTTATTAGTATAAATCTGCAAAAAAAAAAAAACATCACTGTTTGCCTTTTTTAGGGCTCAGAACTCAATGACTCAGCCTCAGAATGAATTATTGAAAAAAATCTGTTGAGGAGGAGGAGAAGAAGAGGAGGAACAGGAAGAAGAGAAATAGAAGAAGAAGAAGAAGAAGAAGAAGAAGAAGAAGAAGACTAGCAACAACTGAGCAACAATTTCAGAAAAATGGCTATATCTGCTATTCCAAATCCTTTTCTTGTGGCCTGCCCAACCGTTCTTCTGTTTTTCTGTTTCTTGTGTTTGTTC